>CACSLK010024540.1:15865430-15892282 GCA_902706635.1 Striga hermonthica | reverse complement strand
TATAATTAAATAATATCAATCAATCATTCATACACACCACATCAACCTTAATTCACTATTTATCCACTCACATTATTTTAACTAATCATCACATCAAACTATCTCTCTCCTACTTTTATATCAAATTATTTTAATTATTTTACTTTAATTATTATTTTAATATACCCACTAACAACTAACCATACCACCTTTTCCAAAATTAACCAAATCAAACCAAAAAATCTAAACAAAACAAAAAATTTCTATAAACAAACATGCTCTTAGAGCCTCACACACCGAGCCTCATACATCAAACCTCACACCGGTCATATTCCTAGGACCAATCCCACAGTGAGTCAGATCGATCACACTCGACCCCATCGGTTTGACTCCACGCCCAACCCTAAGCTGGAGAACATCTGTACGACAGATAAACGTCTATAAATAGCGAGAACATTAACTGCAACAGATTAAATCACATTTATTACTCAACAATCATAATACTCACACTATTCATCTTCTCCTTCCGTCTCCCCATACTAACTTAAACTTCCGAGGATTTTTATGCCGAAAAGCCTCTGGTATCCCTTTGCAGGTACCTACAAGCTCGAACCCTAACCGGATATCGAACGAGGAGGTGGCCACATCCTTGAACCGATGACCGTCATGGACCGGAGCCACTAAAGCTAGACCTTATCAAATTTCATTGTTTTAGGGATGATAATTAATATAAATTTTAATACCTTATCCAATTTCAACTAATCAATTTTGCTATAAATCAAATATTCAAACTTGTTTTGTATTCATAATCAAATTAAAAATAATTTTGTCACTCCTTAAAAATAATTTCCTCGAAAAAAAAAAGAATAAATTGTAAATATTTCATCACTCATTTATTAATGAGTATCTAAACAATAGGAGTACGTTAATAAGCTCAAAAAGGCTGAAGCTTTTTTTACTGCGTGTTTCGAATTTTGTGCCAAAGTTAAAAAAAAAAAATAGTAACTCTTTTTTCCTCGTTAAAAGAGAATTGGAGAATGGAGACGGTAAAAAAAAAATTTGTGGCCCTTTTTCACCGATGGGAACAGATATCGTCACGTGGGTACCACGTGCATGGTAACTTGTGCCTATCTGAGCTAGAGAGGATATAGCCTTACGTGGCCTGTTGTAATCACCAAGCATTGGGTTTTGGGCTTTTGTTTGACAAATTATTACCCAAAGCATTAATTACTGTACTTAATTATGGTGTTACTCTCAAATCCAGCACCAAATATTAGTAAATTTAACCGGTTAGTTTTTTGGTTTTGCTACGAACAGTTGACTTCATAGTAGAGTCAACTTTATATACACAACAAATAAACCTAACCTATTATTAGTGTTATGTAAGTAATCGTAGAATATGATAAATTTACTTGTTATATATAGAAGTTTGGTTTTCATTTAACCGATTAATTATAAATATGAAGTTTAATTCATTTATTAATGTAATAAAATAATATAAATTAATTATTTTCATATGTTACATCAATTTTAATATAAAGTTCATTCATTTACATATTATTAACTATTTATTATTTTTCAGAACTAGTCTACTTTTTATACGACGTTAACTAAAATAATTACATTTTGAAAATGGTTTAAGTACAAATTTCAAAATTTCACTTAATCCTTCGTTCAATCAGCTTCATTCACAATCAATTTATTTTAGCCAATAAATTCAATCAAAACCGATTTTATTTACGATCTTATAATCTTGAATGATGAATTTACTATACCAATTTGGCTCAATTATTTCTCATTTGAAAACACATAAAAATTTTATACATGATTAAAAAAAAAAAAAAAGCTCTTGAACGAGCTCTGTTTGGCGCGTTAAGAAACGAATTTCCATTATGACTCAAACTTCATTACTCTTTTTCTTTCTTTTTTTTTTTTATTTTTTTTACTCAAACTTCATTACTTCTACCTCAAACATGGGCTGACATACAAAAGTTGACAGCCCATGAACGACTTGACCTGGAGTTCATAAAACAATAACTGAGTTGGGCTCAAGCACAAAAGGTTACAGCTTTGGGCCGAAACATAAACCACATAGCCCCATATGCAAATGGATGATAAAAATCAGAATCAAGCCATGAATTACACGAACATTCACACAAGTTTTAGTCTCACATAGATTAAACTTTAAACTATAAATAGCCAAACATCTGGTCAGTCACTACCAGACAATAGCAGCAAACTTAAATCAATCATCTCCCACAAAATCCATAGCTCAGATATAGTCCCCGAAGTCATCCATATACCACACCTGATTAGCCGGAAACGGCAAGTCATTGAAAGGGTTCGTGTAGTCATCATAATCCTCGTAAAATCCATAATCCCCATAATCCTCATAATAGTCATCAGAGTAGTAGATATCATCATAATCATCATCAAACACATCATCCTCGTCATCGAAAATCCGGGCATCCCACTCGTAGTCTGCAGTCGAATCGGAAGGCCCCCTCACGTGCTTAATCCGGTCAACACACTTTTTCCCCAGATCACCTTGAAAGTCAGCCATTATCATAAAGCACTGCCTTAGGTCGAGGGACTCCAAACGGGGGCACCCATCAAGAATGGCTTCGAGCCCTTGACTGGTCAACCGGTTGCCGAAAAGTCGAAGGTGCTGCAAATTAGGCATGTTCTTCGCGATTGTCATGGCATAACTATCGTCTGTTTCGACAAGAGGGAACCTGAATGCACGGTTGTTGAACGTGAAAGATTTCAAGTTAGGGCAAGAGATGCCGATGGACTCAATGTCCAAAGCACTGATTCCCGGCATGAAAACGAGGTGAAGCTCTTCTAGTTCCGGAAAGTTCTTAACGGCTCTGGTCAGACCTAGGCCCGATATGCAATCGCAACGCGCGAGTGTGAGGCGTTTGAGATTGCTCGATCTGTTGTTTTAAAAGTGGAAATTTGTCAGGATGTGGATGATCAAGACTATAGAAATTTGTCTGGTTTATGAAAACTAGCACAAACTCTTAAAATAAAATGTAGGTGTTGTGTGCTCATATGCAAAATGAAAATGAACTCATACAGGCAATGACATTTTTTTTATTTAGCATGGATCTTCTTACTTTGTGGCATGCAATAATCATCCCCAGAATAAGCCTCTGGAATCTGGCCATCTATTCAGTATCATACGAAAAGTGGCCCAAAATAAACACGACTCATTACCATGTGACAAAGCATTGGCAAGCGAGAATAGCAAATACAGACTTGCTGAACAATGTGCTTGAACACTGGCCGTTAAAGTTTTGAATTTTTGAAAAAAACATTGTGATTCAATTCAATTAGTTTACAGCCTCAACGAGTATAGTATAGATACCCATATTGGGTAATGTAAGACCAACAACCGAAACCACAAAAACTTCTACAGAAATGGCCGAAAATGAGCTCCCTTCCCCTCAATCCAAATTACAAAATGTCACACTATGAGCACACACAAAGTGAACAGACATCCTTCCCATATCAGATCATATAATTCGCTATTGCTGACTAATTTTTTTGTCAGAAGCTTTCCTGTTAACCCTCTGAACTGTTGAAGAACATCAAAATTAGGGTTACAAATTCACAATCAGCAGTTATAAGTTATAACCAATTCAGTACAGTTCCCCAAACACCATTTCACAAACGAACAACTGAGCTAGGGTTACAAATAGAAAATGCACAACAAAAAACAACATTTTTTAAGAGTATAAGATCACCGTTTGAGGTACACTTACCGAACGGAAACGTAGAGCAGCAAATCGTCGGTGCCAAAATGTCCGATGTTAATCTCGATCAGCTCCCCCTGGCTGAGGTCCACCGCAAGACGGCACGTGTCGTCGGGACCGAATAATCTTCTGGGGTTGTCGTCGCAAGTTTTCAGGTCGATGACGCGCCACAGCGAGGGCTCGCGGCACACGCTCCGCCAGGTGGTGCACACTCCCCGAGCATTTTCCAGTATATCCACCGGGGCGAGCCGTCGCAGAATATTCGCCGTCACGTCTCGGGGGAGTTCGATCCATGGCGGAGGCGGCGGCGGTGGGGACGAACCGCTCGCCGCCGGGTTGTTGTCCTTCTTGCCCTTGGGCATTTTGAGATGGGACTTCTTTCGCCCTCTCCTTCCCCCCATGACTGTAATCCTTGATAATTTTTCTCTTCTCAGCGCGTCTAATTGATATTTATCGGGCTAATTTGTACTTTATAATTTGAAAATGGACAAATTTTTTTTTTGAAAATATAGAAAAAATTACACTTTGTCTACCTAACTATCCGGAAATATACACTTTGCCTATAATTTTTAATTTTTATTTTTTAAAGATTTTGTCTACTTAACTTTTATTTTTGTAGTTTGCTGGCTTTTGTGTCTTATTGCCTCATATGACCGACGGTGACAAAAAATGGGAAAGTGTACAAAAATGAAAGTTAGGTAGTCGAAGTAAAAAAAAAGTTTTGTAGAGAAGTGTAAAATTCTGAATAATTAGGTAGACAAAGTGTATTTTAGTCCAAATATATATTTACGGCATGTTTGTAGAAATATAACCATTCCACGTGATTTTTTTAGTTAACTATAATTCATTTAAAACAAAATTTGTATGGTTTGTTGTTGATGAAATTTTGTTTTTATATTAAAAATATAATAAATAAAATTGATTTGATGTAAGAGTAAGAGATAAATGATGTGAAGTGATATTAGTTTAAATTATACGAGTGAATAAATAATAGATTAAAATTAATATGATATAAAGAATGATTAGTTGATATTATTTAATTATATTGATAATATTGGAGATATTGTAATTGAGTTAAAATTGAATTAGATTTTGAATACGAATTGAGTTTTTATTATATACAAACACAAGTTTTTCATTTTATTAGATAATAATTTAACTTTTTCACCTTGAATAATACGAAGGTTATGCGAATGACTCTTTTTTAACTGACCCATATCAATAACATAATTGTCGCATATTCAGCCTATAAAGCGTGAAGGTTATGCGAATGCCTTAACATTTTTTAACTTTTCTACAATGCCATTTGCACAATTGTCTCATAATTATCGCATAAAGTTGTGTATTAATTAAAGTTTCATAATAAACAATATTTTGTTTTAAAATTTACTTATATTATTGAATTTAAACTTTTTTTTTTTTTGTTAAAGAGTAGTAATTATATACACACATTTGGGATTTTGTTATCTTTCTTTCCATTGAAACATCTCCTAAATTTTGAGAATTTGCAGAGCGGGGGAAATATGTTTTTGGAGTAAAATTTTCCCTCCATTCTCTTCCAAAATTTCGAATCTATCATTATATAAAAAGATTAACCTTTTTATATATTTAGCAAGTTTTTCCCGCCATAATATTAATTATATCCTAATTATAGAAATTCTTGGACAATTGTTGGATAAGCATGTAAAACCGGATATCTCTAATTACATTCTTTCATAAATTCTTGCTTGCAAAATTAAATCACAAATCTGGTTCGCTTTTAATTGCAACTTTCCCGGGCAAATATATCGAAATTTTTGTTTTACATCTAAATCTGATTTTTTTTTTCAGCAAAAAATCTGCTAAATCTGATTTTTTTTCCTAAATTCTGGCTTGCAAAATTAAATCAAACTTGCAACAACAAATCTGCTTGGCTTTTTGTTTAAACTTTCCCGTGCAAATATATCGAAATTTTTTTTACATCTAAAACATTGTTTTTATATCGGATTTTACATAAAAAAGAATACGAAATTAACTAAAAAACATTGTTTTTTAAAACTGATTCACAACATTCATCGAAAAAATCTGTACAATATTTTCTTAGTGTGTAATAAGTAAGTTGCTAAATTATTGAAAAGAATCCCACCATGCTAAGAATTCGAATATCATGCAACTCTTCACATATTTATTCGGCATTTATCCAGTGAGATACATCAATTAATTGAACAAATAAAAAACAAAATCTATGTAAGATCATCAACTATTAACATTTTCGACTTCCAAATAATTTGAAACACAATTCAGAAAACTATGAAGTAATGAAAAACTTATAATCCTGTTATCTTAAAAAAAAAAAAAAAAAAAAAAAAAAAAAAAAAAAAAAAACTATGAACTAATAAAAAACATATAACCCTGTGATCCAAATAATGTGATCTTTATAATACAGAGACCTATGAACAATATTAATACCCAAATTCTATAAACAGTTTTAAACTCCAACGAGCTACGTACTTTGTTTTAACAATTTTCACAGATACTGAAAACAAATCACGTGATAAAAAACAAAAAAGATACGTGTGAATTGAGGAAAGATTTTTAGTCAAACTAAATAAGAGTTTTCCTTCCTTAAAGTCTTTAAAACTAATTCAAATCAAACAAAATCTTTTTTTTTTTTCTGTTGTAATCTATAAGTTATTCTCCTATCTCACAATTGCTACCGCACGCAGTTTGTAAGTTATTTTGTATTATAGAGATGTCTGCTACGAACGTGGATTGTTAGATGATGAAAGAGAGTATATAGACTGTATAACCGAAACAAGTCATTGGGCATATGCAGAGTCTCTTAGGCGTATGTTTGCATCATTGTTGATATCTGGTTCTTTGAGTAGGCCTGATGACGTATGTCAACAATAACGATGGTAATTATTCTTTTTATATACTATTCAAATTATTCGTTCAATATTTGTGGATCATTTATTTGTACATAACAAATACAAGCTATCAAATATTACATTGTATAACCATTTTTTCTATAAATTATTGAATTTTTTTACTTCTAGATTTGCGGCTCAGTGAAGATGCTATCAAGAATCTCACCCTTGCTGAAATTGAGACTCTTATGCGAATTTGCAGCTCAAGTCTTCGTGAATATTCATCCATGTCTTATCCGGACAGTGATAGTATGCATAACACTTCAAACCACCTTATATTGGATGAGCTTAATTATGATGGTAAGACATTTGCTGTGGAACACGAAGCACTTCTTGGGAGAATGACCGATGAACAGAAATGAGTTTATTCAAGAATTATGTCCGTTGTTGATTCAGGTACTGGTGGAGTATTTTTTGTGTACGGTTATGGTTAGGAAGACATACTTGTGGAGAACTTTGTCAGCAGCGTTGCGGTCGAAGGGTCAAATCGTTTTAAATGTGGTATCGAGTGGAATTGCATCACTTTTGTTACCTGGTGGAAGAACTGCACATTCTTAATTTCGAATACCGATTAGTATTCATGAAAACTCTTCTTGTGATATCAATCAGACAAGATCCTCTTGCGGAGCTGATAATGAGATGCTCTCTAATCATATGGGACGATGCGCCGATGATGCACAAAAGTTTCTTTGAGGCAGTTCAAACATCACTACAGGGTGTAATGGGAGTAGTAGACCCTTCGAATAAAAGCAAGCCCTTTGGAGGCAAGCCGATTGTCTTTGGTGGAGATTTTCGACAGATCCTTCCAGTCATTCCAAAGGGGAGTCGCCAGGACATTGTCAGTGCCATTATTAATGCATCCAGCATTTGGAGAGACTGTACTGTTCTCCGGCTTACGGAAAACATGCATTTTCAGAGCATTTCCGATTCAGATGAGCATGACGAGGTGGCTGCATTTGCAGATTGGATTGCGAGTATCGGAGATGGTATTATAGGAGGATCAAATGATGGTTGTGCCGCGATCGAAATTCCAGATGATATAAGACTGGATCCATCTAATGATTAAATTGCTACGATTGTAGAAAGTACCTATCCAATGTTCAAGAATGCAACTGACGATCCGAGTTATTTGAAGGATATAGCTATATTAGCTCCCACATTGGAAGTTGTTGACTCCATCAATCAATACATGTCCGGTATGAATTCTTCTGAAGGTCGTATGGACTTGAGCTCTGACAGTACTTCTAAGTCGGATTCTGGCAATGATTTCTTGGCAGATCTCCACACGCCAGAATTCTTAAATAGCATCAAGTGTTCTAGAATTCCCAACCATGAGTTGCACCTGAAGGTAGGAACTCCAGTAATGTTGTTGCACCTAGACATGGCCACGGGCGGCCCGGCCCGTGGCCCGACCCGTGACCCGGTACCGGCCCGGCCCGGCCCGGTACCGGTACCGGCATGAATAGTGCTGGGTTCGAGAACCGGACCGCGGCCAATCCGGTCCGGTTAAGGGTCACGGCGGGCCGTGCCGGGCCATTTTTTTTGCTTTTTTTAAGGGTCGTACCGGCCCGTGAACCGCCGGGCCGGTGAACCGGCGGTTCGGGCCGGTTCTATGAACCGACCCTTCGTTCCTAGCGGGCCGGTCGCGGTTCGATTGTTTGAGGGCTCGTGGCCCGGTGGGCCGGGCCGGGCCGGGCCCGGACCCGACACCTGGCCACGTCTAATTGCACCACATGGACCATTCTATGGGACTGTGCAATGGGACGCGATTGGTTGTGACTAAACTCTCTACTTATGTTCTCTAATGCAAGATATTGACGAGAGATCACGCTGGAGATAATGTGTTGATTCTTATGATGAATATCACTCTACCTGATACTAGGATTTCATTTAAGTTCCAACGACAGTTTCCACTTGTGATTTTGCATGCCATGACCATAAACAAGAGTCAATGACAGTTTTTATCGCACGTTGGTCTATTCCTGAAGAAACCTGTTTTTAGTCACGGTCAATTATATGTTATTGTTTCACGTGTAACTAATAGAAGAGGGTTGAAGATATTAGTTTATGATAATGAGGAGTTACCCAATAACCAAGCTCATAATGTTGTGTACAATGAGGTTTCTAATAATATATGATTGTTTCTTGACGAAACAATCCTTTGTTTTAAAAATGTTCATACGTATTATAATTCTTTCGGTCCTGATGATTATGAATTATTATATTACTAGTACAACACCCGTGTATTACACGGGTGTTTGCTAATTTTTTCTTAAAATTTAAAATTAATGAGAAAAAGTAGTTTGAAAATTTAAATACCTTTTATAAGAATATATATATATATATTATATTTATTATGATACTTTTTATTTGTGCGACTTACTTGTGTTATATTATACTAATTTTTTAACTTACACTATATAACTACATTAAATATATATAAATCAATTGAGAAATAATTTTATTTTTCTAATGAAAAATAAACCACAAGCTAAAGCAAACTTAATGTCCCAACACTTCAACAATCTTCAAACTTACAAACTTAAAAATACAAACTTACAAATGGTAATAAAAGAAAGATGGAAAGATGTCTAGATACATAGTAAAATGGATGAATCAAAAAAGTCAAAACGACACTTATTTTAAAAAGGAGGTAGTATTATTTTTATTATTATAAAGATAAATATAATTTATTTATTATGTCTAGATACATAGTAAAATGGATGAATAAAAAAAGTCAAAACGACACTTATTTTAAAAAGGAGGTAGTATTATTTTTTATTATTATAAAGATAAATATAATTTATTTATTTTATATATACAATATGGATGTCAAATCGAAGATCATCAAAAGATGATTAATTTGATATATTATATATGTAAAACCGATAAGAAATACAAAAGTTATCTACTTTTAAAATACATTTATAATTCAATAGCTTATTGAAGGAAGAAAATCAAAATTTAGGGATATATTAGTCACTTAGTGCCTCACTATATAAAATTACAAATAATTAAAGGGTTATATTAGTAAAAGTGATATTAAAATACCTAAGTTAGCTAAATAATATTTATGGAATACCCGAACCTAGATTATTAATTATTAATATATTAATATTATTTGTCCAAACCTAATTACGAAGCATGATTCTTCGCCAAATAGGATTCCGAAACACCAGAAACAGCCACGTAGGCTCAGCGCATTCTGGAATTATATATAGGGAGGATTTTTCTAAATTCTCCAAAATAATACAGCCCCGTGTATCGCACGGGTACTGTACTAGTCAAACAAAAAGTGAGTTTCGAGACAAACCCGTTTATTCAGTTCAGCACTCAATTTGGCTGTCGCACACTAATACTACCTATCACTGTGTCGGTGTCGACACTGGAAAAGCTCCGTCCGGCGGAGACGGTGAGGTCTTTTATCGTCCCGCCGTTGCGTCGCGTCCCCTATTAGTTTTCTACACTCATTTTTTTTGGTCGGAGTTTCATTAGCCGTACATATAGAACCTTGCCTCTCATAGGGTTGGAGATTATCCTCCACCGTAACATCTCGAATTCATTTGGGCGGACACGTGATAGGCAGCCGGACGAGCATCTTCTCACTGGTTACAACCGTAAGTTTTTGATTATCATCACATAATAGCTTCGGATTTCTGGTGGAGATTTTACATACCTGTGTGTCATTAATTTGTGCAGGTCTGTTAGGCTGTGGATCTTTCTACAAAGGGGAGATATTTGATTGTTCTTCTGCATTGATCGCGTTGGCTTGTAGACGGTAACTAGTTCACCCATGACTTTTGTTCGTTGTTTCGAATTTGCCAATTTCCTAGTGTGTGACCTCAATCGCACTATTAGGATGCATTGTGCAGCTAGCTATGTCTTTAATCTGGATTTTTTTTAGCTATTTCTTTTTTTTTTTGTTGCTTTCAGACTTGATTTCATATTTTCACATAGGGTTGGTAAGTTCGATTCGACCTGTGTGGGCAGTGTCCACACGGGGGTTATAGAATTACACACACTCACCCCTATTTGGGTATGTGCTTATTCAATGGTAAGTGTCATACTGAAGGTTCCCTATTTGGGTATGTGTTGATCCAATGGTAATAAATCCTGTGTGGGCACTAATGAAGGAACTTTCCCTATCCTACATAGGTTCTTTGAATCAGATTTATATTTTGCTTGATCCGTGGAATGAATGAGTGCTTTTGTTTTGCTTGTCACGCATGATAATATGTCATACTGAAGAGTTTTTCTTAGGTTTCATTGATGTGATCATGAGGTTAATGTTAGCCAGTTTCACTTGGAACTGTTTTTTCTGTTACTCAGTTACACCATATAGCATGTTCTCTTCTGATCTTAAGTTGATGCTATAATTTTATCACCCCTGTGCTTCGGCACTAGTTTGATGGATTTTTCTGTTACATTAGTTTGGAAATTCATTTTCCTGCTGGTAGAGTTGTTGCCATTCAATTAAGAAAACTCCTTCTATGAGCGCGTGCATATAGTTTAGGAGTATTATGAATCTGGATTGTGGCCTCACTTACATTTTGTATCTTTTTGTATCACCAATCCACTACTAGTTCGATCATTTTAGTTTTCTTTTCACACTTGTCACTTATTTGAGATGGTGTGCAGTATAAAACAAACTTCTCATTTTTTATTTTATTTAATTATTGTTTGTTATTCACTGCTTTTCAGAGCCTCACCGTGGCAAGTTTTCTCGTGAGGTTTAAACCAGTGATAAAGCAATACTGCAGTATAGAGGATGAACTTCTGATCTTAAAATGGTCAGTTGATGATTATCTAAGCAGACACTTGATTCTAAGCAAGAGCATATTTTATGCTATCTTGATGATCAGGCGTATTTACAAAGTAAAAGGTAAAAGTAAAAAAGGAAAGAGAGGAACAGAAAAAGTGGAAGGAAAAAGAAAAGAAAACAAAAACCTTTTGTCTCTAGGTGATAACAATCCCTGTCTTCGTCTTATTGTGATAGAAGTTTTAATAGTATTACACATATTAAGGCCAACTACAAACTTGGTATTGACTTATTATGTTATTGTATGCATTTTACCATAACTTTAGACTAGCCCAGAAGCCTCCTCTCTATAATGTATTGCAATTACACCCCGTTACATATGGTCATCTTGGTTTCGACATATTTCGTCTACCTAATCAAGAGATAATATCAAATCCTAATTACGTGACTGTGCAAATCTGTTTAATATATTCTGAAAGTACTATCTTACATGTGCAGTACATTTAACTTAGCCTGAGGTTCAGCTATTGTATCATAAGTCCTGCAACCATTTAGCTATATTGTTATGTCCTCTTTGAACGAGGATTGTGCATGCCCACAAGGTTATGAAGTACTTTATATTGTCTCTATGGCTCGCATGTGACCTTTTGTATAATTAGAAGTACAAGTACACTATTCTTTTATTTTCTTCAATCTTGTGAGGCATGTTGCTCCATTTTTTTATCCATGCAGCCCATCTATGTTATTATGATGCTGGACCTTTCTGTGTTTGCGACACTTTGTGTTGGCTGGAAATATTAATTGCATTCATATTATTCTTGCCATTTGTTATTTTTAATTCTATTCACTGGGATATCGTTTTGACATCAGCATTTGTACTTGAGTTCTTTGTGTTACATAAAGAATGTGTGTCGTGTTGATGAGTTCTCCTGAGTGGGCGCAGGATGATGTGTTCATTGTAGAAATCTCTATATTTTTTTAATTAGTTTATCATTTCTTGAGTTTCTTGCATTTATCGTCACACATACGATAAGGTGATGGATCGCAATTGGGGGAGATTATATTTTCAATATGTCAAGTGGAGTGCGACTTGAGAGACTGATGGAGAAGTTTTATTAGATTTTGATTTACAAATTAGAATCATATTATAATGGGCCAATATACATTAATGAGTTGATGTGTTTCTACATCTTTTACACATCAAAATCGTTTTGCCATTTTAGGTAGTCACTATAAGATAGGGTTCTAGAGAAATAAAGCTACAGAATCACTGGCGTCAAGAAATTATGATTTTATTGTTTATATTTGCTCTGACTTGTTATCTGCTTTCCCTCTCGTGCAAACATTTTATTGCATGAATTAAACACACTGAATCCAACTACCACTGAATTAAAGACACTGAATCCTCCCATATACTTTAGTGGAATTTATAGTAAGCGAACTTTCTGTGTAATACAATTTTCTTCTGTTGCAATCAAGGATATAACAGTTTATGTTGTGTATAATCTGATAGTTATGATTATTGCCTGCTAAAAAACTTCGCCCATACATCATATTCTGAGCTCCATTTTTTGTTGTGATGGGTAGCACATGTTCATTTTTACGAGTTAATCTACCCTATACATCATATTACTAACTCAATTTTTTGTTGTGACGGGTAACAAATCTTCATTATTAATTTATGAGTTAATTTACTTACCAGAATGGTTTGCCAATTGGCATATCGAATCATATGTTGATAAGATTTGAATTGTTGATTTTAACAATATATAATGACATTGATAATGGATGCTTGCTGTGTGTATTTTTTGTAAACCATTGTGTATATCATTTGGTAGTGTAGCATGACTCTTAAGTCATTACGTATCTGGTTCTTTATTCATTTTTCCATAGTTAGCTAGTTTATCATGAATAATATTGGAAAACATCAAATGACTCATTTATTTTGGTATACATGTGAAATAAATTGGCCAACAACCTAAGTAGCTATTTTCGAATTCTATCAAGGGCATTGGGACAAATAATTTTTGCACACCTTGTGCAGGCTATTAAATATTGCATTGTTTCTTTTCATCCTCTTCAATTTAGGTTCACATCAGGTGTTAATTACAATTTAAGTTCATACTACCATAACACAAAAATTTAGATAATACATCCCACTATTGGATTTTTCACTGTTTGATCAGCACACAATTGTGCGAATGTGTGTAATCGAAGGGTGAAAACCCGATGAGGACAATACCATTACTGGTAGGGCCAAGTTAGCCGCAAAACACATTTCTATATCAAAGATGGCCCAAAGTGGATAGAAATTTTTCTAATTAATGAGTTTGGTAACTTGGTCCATTGCATATGGAGCTGGAAGAGTCATTGTTGACAATTCTCCTGGTATAGTGCTAATAATGGACTAGATCAAAATGACTCAATTAAATTCTAGTGCTTCTTCTATTAGTGAAGTTTGTAGAAAAAAAATATATCAAACGACGCAACGCACCTTGGGTCGCTATGGAAACAGCCTCCTTGTATAATTACAAGGGTAAGGTCTGCGTACAACTGACCCCCCAGACCCCAACCTGTTGGGAATATACTGGGTATGTTGATGTTGATGTTGATGTAATGAGTTTGGTAACTCAGATATATTTATTGTGGTGGTATAGTAGGATTAATGACTTGTGTATAAGAACTGTTAAGGTGTGATTTTTCCCAGAAAAATCAGATTTATCTGGTTATACCATCTCTGTTAGATTGTGTTTATATAGAAATAAAAAAAACAACTTTTTTCTGATAATGTGTCTCACAAAACCTGACTGAGTTTGTGAAATTTATTTCCTACCTTCTTTGACAATTTGTAGTATAAAAATCTTTGATAAATGTAACATGTTTTTGTGCACTGTTTATAGTTCTTCCTACCCCCAGAAATCAATAATAAATTTGAGGCTCACACAGGCAAAAATGAACATCCCCCAAAGCCATATTTCTCCCGAGGAAACCCCACAAGATTTGGGAATTGAGGCAACGGCGAATAGACCTCCAGAAACCATTGAAAGCACGGGGAGTGTCTCTGTCACATCCCCATCCCCAAAGAAAAAGAAGCTCCGGCTAACAAAGGTAATTGGTTCTCTACCATTTTATTTGCACCGTCAATTACCTCAACTGAAGGTATTTTGGCAATATTCGTTTGTCTAATTTATTGCGGCGAAAATCCAATCTGTTTTCCTTCTTTTGGAAAATTTGCTGCTTCTGTGGTCAATTTATCCTCTAAAATTTAATACTCTTGCTGAAAATTTTGAGAACTAGGTTCTCTAATCCATGTGTTAATATTTTGGTTGCGATTGCTGTTTGTGTATGTAATTTTATTACGGTTCTTCAGTAGTATTATTTGCATCCTGTTCAATGTGGTACCACAGTTCTAGACATAACCTATTCCCAACTAAAAGTGGTCTCCAGTTCATTACTTTGAAAAAAAAAAAAAAAGAATGTTTTCACCTAGTATGCCATATTACCTCCAGATGCTTTGTTATCTGTCATTAATGTAGATGCTGGCGAGTGATGAGAATTGTTCTTCAAATGGGAAGCTACCAAACACTAAATGGCCTCCCGAAAATGAGCGTGAATTTGTAAATCTTTTGTTCGACAAAGTTATGATACGTAACTTTGTCACCGGTAAGTTCACCACCAGTCCATGGTTGAGAATTCACGACCCAGCCTATGATATCACACTGCTGCTTAGTAGGATGCGTTGTTTGGAAGCCCTGTGGAGTAGGTTTCACACAATGCTTACAAAAGAAACTGGGGATGGTACGGATGCTTCACGGGGTATGGTCAGACCGTCAGAGGGAGCGATCGGAGGCGTTGGATTCAGGTTAGTTGTACCTTTTTTACACAAAATAAATCACATTTCACCTTTTCAGTGCATTGCCTATACTTCGATCGAAATGTGTTTACGGGCCGGGGTAGGCTTCAACTGTTGTCTCAAATACTAGTTATTTTGTTTATTTGCTTCTGAACAATTTTAAGCATATATTGATTCTATTTTGTGCTTTAGTTTTGTGCTTTCATCCTCTGTTAGATAATTGATAATAGCTATGTATTTCCTAATTTTCATATGTGTGGATTGAATATGCCTCTGAGAGCTGTACAAAATTTTGCACTGTTTTACTGTGTTTTTGTTTTATTGAGGCTATTTTTGAGTTTGCATTTTTATGTTCCTCTGTTCCTCCTTCGCTGGGGTTCTGCTGGATCATGTGCATTTGTGTTTTATTAATACAACGATTGTGTTACAGTGAATAACTGTTGGGAATGAGTTTAGCTCATTAGTACAGAATAGAAGGAAAGAAAAAAGAAAAAAATTGTTAATGAGTTTTCTCCAAATTGATTATTTTCTATGGCTGGTTAATTGATTGGACTGTTTAACCAGATAAACATACTTTCTACATTATTTATCTGGATCTCCATTTGATCCAATTTGATGCTGCTTATAATATAGCTTGTTTTATAATGATACATTTTGATGATGTTCAGAATATCGGCTCTCTCTCATTGAGGTCACATCTTTATATTTTTTTTTTGCAGTTGTGTTTTCTCCAACTTAGCACCTTATCGACTGCTTGCCTTTTTTGTTCTTGGGGAGACCAACTTGAAGAACCTTTTGGCCCAGAATTTTTTTTCGAGCCAGATGATGATATAATGATGAGCCCTCGATCACAAAGAACTTATGGTAAACAGTTTTGGTCCAATTGGCGCCATATAGGGAAGAAATCTATTTTCAAAACGGCCATGCATTCCTGGATGGAATGGACTCACACAACAAAGAAAAAAGTCGATGAACTATACGGCACAAGATCTACTTTTGGCAAGGCTGTGCAATCCTGCATGGAATTGATTGACACAATAAAGGAAAAAATCGAGGGACGTGAACATAAACTTTTAACAACACTGAAACAAGCTTTGAGTGTGCTTGAAGCAATACCTGATGTGTCCGATAGTGTTTTCAAGATAGCCTTAATGAAGTTTCACAATCCGACGTCCCTTGAGATGTTTACGTGCATGAAAAATGAAGCACGACGTCGGCTACTTCTTGAGCTGTGGATGAAGGATAGACTAAGGATTGCCCCCGGCTTGGATCGTCCTTCTCCTCGTGGTAAGGTGATTGAAGTCTCGTTCAGACCTATAAAAAATTTTTAGTCGTCTACAAATGCTGTTAAACATTGAAAACTGTTTGTTCTTTTTTTTTTTTTCTTTCTTTTTCCCCTTTCGGCTTCGTTTGTGTTTTAATGATGGTTTGTTGTGCTACTTTGCTCATGTTTAAACTCGTGCAGGACTTATTGCACATGTGAAATATGTGTTTCTCATTGACCTCCTTACGCATATAGTTCATTGGTTAAGTTTGTTACTTGAATTTATTTGTAGGATCTCTGATGTAGACGAAAATGAGGCATATGAGGATGTGCACGAGGATGTCGTTGAAGATGATGTCGAAGATATTGTTGACGATATTGTTGATGATTTAGAGCCGTTGCAAGCCTCTGTGGCGATACTATTAGGTAGTATGGTTAGGACGAATTTCCAAAGCCTAGTAAATCATTACGCAACTTTGTGTCATCGCCATTTCCCTCGTTAAAGAGAAGCCCATTTCGCGATTCCAAAATTTACTGGACTGGATTGAGTGAATTGAAACTTGTTATGTTCCGACATTCGTAATATCTAAGTAATCTTGTTGTGCTCGCTTTGCTTGTGTCGCTCTGTCCTAATGACGTTTCTTTTTTCTATTGGATTGAAATATTGTGTTTGTCAGCACTCACAGTGACCACAGCCTTTGTGGGGTAAGTTGAAAACTATTTTTGAACATATCCCAGATGAAAAAATGTTTTAAAAGCCACCCAAACTTCCCAATAGTAAACGATATTTATGGGGACTACATGGCGACTTTAGAGGTAGCCAAAAATAAGTTTCATGTCGATTTGGGTTCATGTTTTTTATGGACCTGAAAGGACTCGATCAGGCAAAATTATAAATGGGGTGGTTCAATGAACCAATTATTCACAGTTCATAACCCGCCGGTCTTGGGTTGAACCGATAAATTCAGAAAAAAAAAATGTGCAAAATAATAATAAAATAATAATTTTTAAATTTGTTGAACTGGCGGTTAAATCCTTTCTTTAGCTACGGGGTGATGTTGAGCCTAAGCTCGACTCTCACATGCGTGTACACCCACTCGAGCGTGCTCGTCAGCTCGTCGAACCTTTGGAGCCCCTCGTTGAACACAATCTCGGGCATCCTCGGGACCACGTCCTGCCTGACCGTTAGTCGTAGGGTTTTGATGCATGTATGGTACAACTCTTATCGAAAGCCAATGTTCCACGCGCGGGGGGGCGCGAACGAGATTATGCTCACAAGGAGGCCCGAGAAATTGGCGGCCGCCTCATAAGCGTTGAGTTGTGTCAGCGCGCCACTGAGGTTGTGGCCCGTGACGGTCAGGCTAACCTCTTCGTCGAGGGCCCGGTAGTGGTTGACGAGACGTTGGACCTTGACCATGGCCTGCTCCAACGCGCTTGATCGGTTGTCATAAGGGATGTCTATAAAACGAATCAGACTTTTTCAATTCGATTCAAATATCGAGTAAGAATAATTTTTAGTATTCGGAAGTTTATGCACATGTTCTATTCATTAATAATAACTATATAAAATTTGTATGTTGTATGGAATATAAATTTTATTTATATAAAATATATATAAATATATTAAATATAAGTATAATCACAAAAAATATATAAAAAATATATTACTATATATATATATTTGAAAATATATATTATATTCAAAATAAATTTAAGAATACAAATATGAAATATGTATCTATATTTAATATAAAAATATAGAATATAAATATTTTTATGTATTTATATATAAAAAAAAAATTAAAACGAATTTTGAATTTCAATCCAAGTAAATAAATTTCATTATCTTAATGAATCAAATCAAATACAAATCACAACTTAAATTAAATAACGAATCGAATGAGAATACAATACAAATAATCAAATATTTTCACAGATTTGCGAATAATTGAATATTCGCTTCGATTTGATTTGTTTACCATCCTAATTATGGATCGAATCAGGTCAAATATATTCAATTATTTAGTTGAATCGAATACAAATCACAAATTAAATTCAGTAACAAATCGAATACGAATACAAATAATTCAATATTTCATGAATTGGAATCCAATAGTCAAATATCCACTTCGATTCATCTCGATTCGGCTCATTTACAATCTTAGGTTTGTGCCTGGATGTGCGGCTCTTCGACGAGTAAATGTTGAGGAAGCCATGCTCGACCATGGCGTCCCCCCAGCCGACCGACTCCAGCATGCTCTGCATGTTGTCATACCACTCTGACGATGCCACCGTGCCGCGCCACGTGACGATCACATCGCATCGGCGGACCCGCCTCGACTCCTCGTCGCCGCTAACGGCGACGAACACCCATCTAGTTGGAGTCACCGTCAGCAGAACGCGGCTACTCGAGCCCCCAGAGTGCGATGGTGTGGCATGAATGTACTTGGTGACGTCATAGCCCGAGTGGTTGAGGCCAAATTGGGACAAGAGGCGGCGACGGTTGTAGCGGAAGCTGCCGCAGTACTCAGATTTGAGAGCGTTGTAGGTTGCCTGTGCCAGCTCTTGACGATCTCCCGACGGAGGCTTGGGTGGAGGGGGTCGACCCAGTTGTGGAAGATGTGGAGTTCACGCCATGTGGCGAAGATGTTTTCCTGAGGGGAGGATGTGTGGGTGTCGTATTTGTCGTCGAGGCTCGGCTCATGCGTTGGAGGGTTCTTTGGAGTGCGGTGTCGATGTAGAGGTTCACAACGTGCGAGAGGGATTCGGCCAACTTGGCGGCTTTGCTTGTGGGTGTTCAGTGCAGAAATTGCCTGATCGTGGAGCGTTGGTAGCCAGAAAATTGATGTGATGTGTGAAATAATTGATTGACATTATTTAATTATATTATTAATATTAAAAGAAGTTAAGTAGAGTTAATTGATTGGGTAGTGCGTGAGGGCTTCTGAGAGACGACTTCAGAAGATGGGTTGGGGTTTTTTTCATGAACGTAGGAATTTGTACCATCACGGGCGCCGAGCTATGGGGTATCCTACAAGGGCTGCAAAGGGCATAAGAGCTGGGATTTCACCAGCTTATAACAAAAGTAGATAGTCAGTGTGTAGTGAATATTATCAATGGCCCTAATGGCGACTTTGGAGTTCATACGACAATAGTACGCGCTATACGTCACATGATGCAGAAGAATTGGAAGGTGAAGATCTACCATGTGCATAGAGAAACTAACTTTGCAGCGGATTATATGACAAGTTTGGCGGCTTCGTCCTCGATAGGTTTGCTTCGAATATCGAATCCTCCTGATGGTCTCGGACCATGGCTTGATCATGATTTTATGGGGGTCTCTTACTCCCAGCGCGTCCTAGCCTATAAACTCTATCCTAGGCCTCTGGCCTCCACTATTGTACCAAAAAAAAAAAAATTATATCATAAGATATTTTTGTATCCAATCATGAACGGGCGAAATAAGCGTGTTGTACAAAAGTGCCAAAATAAGAACCACAGGGCGAAAAAACGCGTTGCAATCCCGTTTCTCAATTCAACTCTCAATTAGGCAGAAAACTGTTTGAGACTCTACTCTGTCACTGTGTCTGCGTCGACACTGAAAAAGCTCCCTTCGACGGAGACGGTGAGGTCCTTTATCGCCCCGCCGTCGCGTCGCGTCCCCTCCCCTGTTAGTTTTCTACACTCATTTTTTTGGTCGGACATTCCTCGCCGCACATAGAGAAGTTAGAAACTCACCGCTCATAGGGTTAGAGATTATCGTCAGCCGGTAACATCTCCAATCCATTTGGGGGACGCAATTAGGCAGCCCGATAAGCTTCTTTCTCACTGGTTACAAATGTAAGTTTTTGCATATCATAACATAATAGCTTCTGATTTCTGGTGGAAATGCTACATACCTATTTATCATTCTCATTTGTGCAGGTCTATTAGGCTTTGGATCTTTTTACAGAGGGGAGATATTTTATTGTTCTTCTGCATTGATGGTGTCGTCTTGTACACGGTAACTGGTTCACCCACGACTTTCTTAGTATGTAGACTTGCATTTGTTACTTTGCTATGTAATATTCCAATCCTACTCTTAGGATGCATTGTGCAGCTAGCTATGTCCTTAATCTGGATTTTGAGTTTCATTTTTTCGTTGCTTTCGGACTTGGGTTCTTATTTTCCCGTAGGATTCGATAAGTTCGATCCTACCAGTGTAGGTAGAGTGCCCACGCGGGTAGGAACGAATTTTTGGTAGCCTGCATAGGTTATTTGGAGTAGATTTATAGTT
Organism: Striga hermonthica; assembly: GCA_902706635.1. NCBI lineage: Eukaryota > Viridiplantae > Streptophyta > Magnoliopsida > Lamiales > Orobanchaceae > Striga > Striga hermonthica. The sequence continues at coordinate 15,871,484 of CACSLK010024540.1, read as the reverse complement.
TGCTTGATCCATGGAATGTGCGAGTGTCTGTGTTTTGTTCGCCACACATGACAAAACAAAATGTCATAGTGAAGGGATTTTCTTAGTTTTCTTTGGTGTGATCATGAGGTTTATGTAGCCCAGTTTCACTTGGAACTATTTTTTACGGTTACCAGATTTATACCGTATAGCATTTTCTCCTTCTGATCTTAAGTGAATGCTAGCATTTTATTGCGCTTGGGCCTTGGCATTAGTTTGATGGATTCTTACGTTACATTGCATTGAAAATTCATTTTCATTCTGGCAGAGTTGCTGCCATTCTTTCGAGAAAACTCTTTCAATGAATGATTGCATATAGATCAGGAGTCATATGAACTCTGGATTGTGCCATAGCTTACATTTTGTACTTCTCACATCAGTAATCCACAGTGAGTTTCTTCATTTTATTTTTCTCTTCTCATCTTTGTCACGTATCTGAGGTGGTTTGCAGCATACTGACAAATTTCTCATTTTTATTTATTTATTTATTTATTTATTTATTTATTTATTTATCTAGTGTTTGTTCATTCACTGCTTTTCGGAGCCTCAATGTGGCAAGTTTTCACGTGAGGTTTAAACCAGTGATAAAGAAATGTTGCAGTGTAGATGATGAACTTCTGATCTTGAAATGGTCAGATGATGATTACCTAAGCGAACAGTTGATTTAAAGCAAGAGGATGGTTTATGCTGTCAACACAATCAGGATTGTTTTTCTAAGTAAAAAGAAAATGAAACAAGGAAAGAAAGGGGAAAAAGAAATGACGGAAAAGAAAGGATTGTTTTTTTTTTTTTTTTTTTGTCTCTATGACCTCTAGGTGATGAAAATCTCTGTGTCGTATTCGTATATTTTGACGGTGCTATCTTACATATGCCGTACATTTAACTTACCCAGAGGTTCATCTATTGTATCATAAGTCCTGCTACCATTTAGCTATAATGTGATGTCCTCTTTGAATGAGGCCAGATTAACATATCAATTGTGCATGACTGCATGCCCACATGTTACACTATTCTTTTATTTCTTCAAACTAGTTAGGACACTTTCGAGCAGCTTGTACCCCACTCTTCAATCTTGTGAGACACGGTGCTCCATTTTTCGACCCATGCAGCCCATCTAGGTTACTACGATGCTTGGCCTTTGTGTGTTTGTGACACTTTGTGTTGGCTGAAAATATTAATTGCATTCATATTATTCTTGCTATATATTTAATTTATCCACGGGGACATCCTGTTGACATCAGCATTCATACTTGATTTCTCCCTTTTCGTTGTTGCATAAAAGAATGTGTGTTGTATTAGAAGTTCTGTGATGGTGAATTACTCCTGTGTAGACGAAGGTTGATGTTCATTGTAGAAATCTCTATTTTTTCTCAATTAGTTTATCATTTCTTGAGTTTCTTGAGTCACACGTACGATAAGGTGATGGACCACAATTGGGGGAGATTATATTTTCCATACGTCAAGTGGAGAGACTGATGGAAAAGTTTAATTAGATTTTGATTTACAAATTAGAATCTATATCTATATTTATAATTAGCAAAGCACTTAATAAAACCTCATTTGTTTTTCCTTTAAAAGACGTTAAGAAAACATGCTTACTTTTTTATATATTTTTTTTCTTTTAATTAAAACCTTAAACCATATTTAATCTATATATATATATATATATATATATATTTTGCTAACAAAAAATTTAATAAAACTATTTGGATTACATTCCGTTTCAATCCAATATTTTTTTTTTAAACCAGTAATTGAAATTTGATCAATAATTTTTTTTTTAAACCAGTAACTGAAATTTAATCAATGACTTTTTTAACAATGGTTAATTAAAGTATAATTATTTTTTTAATTATTCTATTATATAATAGTTATTACTAAACCTAACCAATTATATTTCACACTAAATATATGGAAGTTCAATAACTATAAAAAATTATATTGCAAAATATTTTCTTGAACTATTTATCACACTTAAGCTTTTTTTTAATAAGGTAATTGGCTTTAGTGGTATTACCAAACCTCTTAAAATTTCATAAATAATGATGATGATGATATGATGATGATGATGATGATGATGATGATGATGATGATGATGATGATGATGATGATGATGATGATGAATGAAATAATTAATAAATCAGGATCTATCAAATTTATAATTTTTTTTTTATAAAAACTACGATGATGATGATTTTAAAATAATTAATAAATCAGGATCTATCAAATTTATAAAAACTACAATATCCATTTCATTTTGTGTAGTGATGCAGTGATGAAGTTGAATATTTTTATAATGTTAATTTTTACTAATGACAAAATTTTTAAAATGTGATACTATTACCTAATTTGTAATTTTAATATTATATACATACGTAGAACTTATAATAATTTAAATATATGTGGATGTGTACATGATAGAATACTAGTCATTATAATGGGCCTATGTACATTTATTCTGATGGTAAAGTAGATTAATTGACTTGGGTATAAGAACTGTTAGAGATCATTATCCACTAGTTGTGTGTCTAGGACTTATGTGCTTTATTATATTGCATAGTAGATGGTCCACTTACCAAAACTGTATATGTTGTTTTGCAGGTAATTAGTTCTAGATAAACAAACTTGTTCATTTCCTTTACCCCGCACTCGACATGGCAACCAAGGTCCCCGAACACACTCTCAAGAAAGCCCGATTCGAAAAGACTGCTGCCCTAGAGACCTCCTCAGGATCTCAGGAAGAGACCGCGATTCGAGATGCTGATCACTCAGTCCCCTTACCCGGCGAATTCGAACGTCGTCTATCATTGGCGTTCAACCCCGACTACATTAGACAGCTCAAAGCCAGCAACATTCTTGGATTTCAACGCCTTCCAGCTGCTTCCCGTTCTACGTCTCGCTACTACACGCTCCGTGTCGATCAACTTCGGTCCAGGTTTGCTTACATTCTTGAGAAATATCTCACGATTAAACTCAACGAGCAAGAAGAAATTTTGACTTTTGATGAGGTGACCAATAAAGTCAACGCGATAACTCCGATCATCGTGAATGCTTGCATGACTGCCGTTTACTCGAAACTGCATAACATTCACAAGTCTTTTCAAACACATTCGACTCGTTTTGCGACCCCTCCATCATACACCGAGGATCTTGAGCTTCCTCTACCCTTTGCCGATGCCATCTCCCAACTCGGCGTGTTCTCTCCGAGTGGTGTGACTAAAAATATCTTCTGCGTTCCTGTTTACCCGGAAGGAACCGAGAATGAAGGCCGATCGACCGAGATTTGGCACAGCTATGACTATGAAACTGTGATGCCCTGCCTCCGAACGCTCGGAATCAAGCTGAAATCGGTCGATACCCAATCAGAGGTTGGGTCTGCTTGGTGGACATTCCGGCATGAGCATGTTTATGGTCATTTTGATCTTCGTTGCATATTTTCTCCGGTCAACTACAGTGACCACGCTTGCCTGCTAGCCCTCATGTTTATCCCACACGAGAATCCAGACGATGATGCCTCTAGCTTGATTGTCTTCCATAACGATGATGTCCCGGACTACCCTTGCCGTGCCCGCGAGATACCGCCTGGTTTCCAGCTTAGAGCTTTCAGCGCTCTTTGTCATGCCCCCCGGGAGGAGTGGCTCATTTAGGTGAGCGCCTATTTGTTTTAAGTTGGGAGTTTAGGGTCTGATTGGATGAATTATTTTGGATTTTGATTTGGGTTTATTGGATAAAGTGAGTTCATTTTGAAAAAATTGGATTTTGATTTGGGTTTATTGGATAAAGTGAGTTCATTTTGAAAAAAAAAATAAAATGGTTTGAATGGAATTTTGAGTTTGTATTTTCATTCAAAGAATGCTTAAAATGCAAATGAAAGTTGATCTAAAACAGGTCAACGTCTCATAGTTCCAAATTATGGTTCTATCTTAAACTATCCGTCTAAGAATGCCCCCATCTTGTCTTCTTCAATCCATCCATCAGCCCTAACACCAAAATTTATGACAAATCAAGCATATTGTAAGTAGAGACTATATATGAGTGCACATTCATTTTTCTTAAATTTATTTCCAAGCTACACAACTTATATTTTCATTTCTTCTTTACTTAATAAACTTGGTACACAGACCCTTCTTCCTCCCAATCGGGTTCGGGCTCATCCTCCGGTTTTCTTACCGGTTTGACCCACCGCCCGTGTCGGTTCCGCCGGAGCCCCTTATTCTCCGGTTGGTACCATTTCACCGGCACCCTAAGCTCGTCCACAAGCATGTCACAATCCTTATTCACGAGCGCCACATCCCTTTTCGCCTCGGCCCGGAAACCCGACCCGGACCCGCTAAACCCGTCCACTAAATGCAAGTAAGTCTCGAGCATATGGAACCCGATCGGGTTCAACCCCTTCTTCAAATACGGGCTGGCCCGGGCGTCGAGCCTAAGCTCGACTCCCGCGTGCGTGTACACCCACTCGAGTGTGCCCGTTAGCTCGTCGAACCTTTGGAGCCCCTCGTTGAACACGATCCCGGGCATCCTCGGTACCACATCCTGCCTGATGGTTAGGCGTAGGGTTTTGACTCCCATCTGGTACAACTCGTCTCGGAAAGCGATGTTTCCCACGCGAGGGGCCGCGAACGAGATTACGCTCACGGGGAGGCCCGGGAAGTTGGCGGCCGCCTCGTAGGCGTTGAGCTGGGCCAGCGCGCCGCCAAGGCTGTGGCCCGTGACGGTAAGGCTGACCTCCTCGCCGAGAGCCCGGTAGTGGTTGACGAGACGCTGGACCTCGACCATGGCCTGCTCCGACGCGCTCAACCGGTTGTATCTAAGGGAAAATGATAAAACAATAAATTAGACTTTTTCGATCCGATTCATGATTCGAATTCGAGTAAGAATAGTTTTCAGTATCGAAATTTTAATTCGATTCATGATAATTATATAAAATTTAATATATTGTATAGAATATAAGATTTTATTTATATAATATATATTATATTAAATATAAATATAAAAACACAAAATATATTTTAAAAAATATATTACTCATTTATATATTTATATTTGAAAATGTACATTGTTTTCAAAATATACTTAAAAGTACAAATATGTTTCTACATTTAATATATAAATATAGCACATAAATATGTTTATGTAATTATAAATAATTTCTGAAAACGAATTTCGAATTTCAAATCAAATTTAATAGATCTAGTATCTTAATCAAATCGAATAAAAGTCACAAATTAAATTCAATAAAAAAATCGAATACGATTACAAATATAAACAATGAAATATTTTCATAAATTTGAATCGAATAATTAAATATTTGTTTCACTTCGATTCGTTTACAATATTATGAATCGAATTGGATCGAATGTATTTGATTATCTTATGCCAATCGAATACAAATTACAAATTAAATTCTATAACGATCGAATATATACGAATAGAATAATTTAATATTTTCACGAATTCGAGTCACGAATCAGAAATTAAATTCTATAACGAATCGAATACGAATAGAATAATTTAATATTTTCACGAATTCAGTCAAATATCCATTTTGACTCGTTTATAACCCTATGTTTTTTACCTCGATGTGCGGCTCTTTGACGAGTAGATGCTAAGGAAACCGTGCTCGACCATGGCGTCACCCCGCCCGACCGGCTCCAATCGACTCTGCATGTTGTCGTACCACTCCGACGGTGCGACCGTGCCGCGCCACGCTACGGCCACATCACGTCGACCGATCCGCCTCGACTCCTCATCGCCGCTGACGGCGACGAACCCCATCCAGTTGGAGTCGCCGTCAACGGGCCGCGGTGTCCGCTCGAGCCACCCGACGAGCGATGACGTGGCGTAGATGTACTTGGTGACGTCATAGCCTGAGTGGTCGAGGCCCAATTGGGACAAGAGTCTGCGACGGCTGTATCGGCAGCCACCGCAGTACTCGGAAGTCGGTTCGGTGTCGAGTGCATCGTAGGTTGCCTGTGCCAGTTCGCCGTATTTGACGATCTCCCGACGAAGGCTCGGGTCAAGGGGATCAAGTAG
>CACSLK010024540.1:15816064-15829658 GCA_902706635.1 Striga hermonthica | reverse complement strand
AAAAGAAAGGGCAAAAGTGGTAAACTTGAAGTGTTTGGGGGATCCAATTTTAATCTCACATGACACCAGTGATCACAGTAAAGTACATAGATTGCAGCATGGGAAGTTTTAGCTTTTAACAGTACTTTTTTTATTCATTTAGATCATGTGGACTTCAAAATCAATGTTGCCCCATACATAAACAATCATTCAATAATAAAATAAAATAAAATATAAAAAACTGAAAATAATAAGACAAAACATTTATTATCTTTATTATATTTCTATTTTAAAATAACTCCAAATTTGTGTGGATAGCTCAATTGCAATGCCATGAGGGCAAAAAAAACAGTGATGTGAACATGTGGACAATCAATGTCCAAGTATGTTTAGATGTGGGACTACTTATATACACAACATTCTACTTAATACTTAGACATGGCTGTGGGCGGCCCGTCTCCCGGCACCGGACCCGCAACCGGCCCGAAAAAATGCAGTTCTGAGAATCGGGACCGTGCCCTTGCGGTTCAGTCTCGTTTCACACTTTTTTTTCCCAGCGGGCCGGGGTCGGTCCAGGATCGGGCTGGAACAGAGTCGGTTCACGGGCCCGGTCCTTGGTTTTTGACAGATAGGTCAAGGGTCACCTATGGGAGACTCGTCGGCCCAGCCCGTTGACTGGCCAATATTAAAATGTCACAGGTACTCTAAAAAGTAATATACATAAAAGTGATATAGCACAAGAGAATAACTAGGTGGACCGGATGAGAAATTAGCTCGACTGGAGAGCTGAGGGAAGCCATCAGTTCGACTCGATGGTAATAGCGTTTTGGGATGGTAATGGGTCGGCCTAGTAGTAGTTGGTCGGATGAACCTTGGCCCATTAGTAGTTGAGTTGGATGTAACTCGGTCTAGCGGATATCTTAGTAGCTCGGTCGGAGAAATAGCCTGACATGGTTAATAGCTCGGCTATACATGATGAAGGGGTTTTCATTGACTCAGCATGATATTAACAACTCGACATGTTAAGGGTGTCAATAGGTTGGCCCAATTAAGAATACCAACAGCTCAACGTACCATGCTCGGCCTTAGACTAGCAGCTCGGTGAACCGGCGAGGACTTGCTCGGGTTACCGAGCAAGTTAATTAGTCTAGAAGCCCGGAGTTGGCAGTTCGGAATTATGATAAGGGTCGAACATGAAGAATAATCTATGAGGGATACGTGTAGCGTCACGATCAAAATGGAATAATAATATAACGTGCGGAGAACAAAGCGTATGGAAAAAGCTAAACAACTACATACAAATAGGTAAATGAATGAAAGAGGTAAGGTTAATCACACTCTACAAACCCTAATACTACTTATAATTACATATAACTCTTATCTATCCTTACTGATTTGAGTGTCGGAGGTTTAACGCCGGGAACACCGGGAGAGCTGCACCATAAAAAAGTATGCCAATTTAAAAAAAAAAAATATAGTTGATGGAGTGTGATTAATTATGGATTCACACAAAAATTTATATATATTTAAGTAATTTGGTACGAGAGTTCACATGTTTTGACCGGTGTGGCATTGGTTCCAATCTGCGTCAATGGTCCTTTAAATTTGACACTTTTCTAACCAATCTTTTGATTTTTCTTGGCAAAAAGCAAGTTTTTTCTTTAATTCCACCATTCTCACTATTTATTTATTGCGCACGAGAGACAAAAAAAAATAGATTTGATAGGTATGTTTTTCTTATTCTTTAATTCAAAAAATCCCATAGTACTTGCTGGCCCAGCCCATGAAGAACAATAATAAGCAGATAATGGGCCAGCCCACAAGATGTTTAAGCTGGGGCATAAGCCCACGAGTATTGGAGGCAAAACAATACAAGTGTCTAGGAGGCATTTCATCGAACAACTTGTTTGCATTTCGATGAAACGAATGCTCAACAATCTAACATCTCTTGCACAAATTTCCAATTATTTAAAACGTTTCTAAAGACTAGAGAAGAGTATGTGTATCGCTGTGGGTGTTCGCGCCGGCCAGTCGGTGAGGTTTGAGCGTGTTTGTGCCGCCGGTATTTGCGTGTGACTTTCTAATACTGATTCTATTAAATTCCATCATTTCGATTAAAACAAACATACCGATTAAAGTATTCAGTTAAACTGACTTTCTAAAGAGTACTAATTCCATTAAACAAACATACCGGTCCATTAAGTTTAAGTCACCCCTCATTAAAATCTAAGATATACCATAAACGTTGTCTTAAGAAACAACCTTCTATGAGTTCTTGTAGCTGCTTAGGCATAGAAAGGAATTAGATTTTCTGCATTTATTTTTCTTTGATCGATTCAACATTTGGTAAAAAAAAAAAAAAAAACTTAGTTATATTTCATTTCTTCAACAAGTTTAGTAATGAGCATAACGATCTTGTTGTTTAGATGGTCTCCAAACTTCTACTCCAAAATTGTTCAATTATAAACATTGTCTTCAAACCAAATTACCAAATGCATTGTTTACCAAATGCATGGTTATAACTAATTAGTTGTTAGTTGGATTTTGAGTTTTCATTATAATAATATTTAAAATCAAATAATTAAAATTGATTTGATGTAAAGTAGTTGAGAGTTGATAAACAATGATTATTAGTTAAAATTACGTGAGTGAATGAAAAGTGATTAAAATAAATGTGATGTGTAAGTTTGTGAAAATGATTGAGAAGTTTTATTTTATTTTATTTTATTTTATTTTATTGGTACAATGGAAGGAGACCGGAGCTTAGCATCTCTAGAGAGTCGTGTTCCGTGGGTACGCAACGCCAAAGACGTCATGCGTTAACCACGGTTTGACCTCTGTCGGTGGTACAAACAATCGCTGACAACCATTGGGACATGAGTGGGCTAGCGTCGCCAGACAATCCACAGCAAAATTAGCTTCGCGATAACAGTGCTCAATGGGCACTGTCCAGTCTCGACACACCATCTCTCGAATGGCTCTAACAATCGCGTCGTGCACCCCCCAACTCTCGACTGGGGTCCCCGTGACCATATTGACTACACTTTGGTTGTCAACGTCCGCGACAACATTCCGATATCCCAAGTCCCAAGCTAGTTGGAGACCTTGGAATAAGCCCCATAGCTCAGCGCCCATAATCGTAGTATATTCGATATTCATGACGAAACCTCCAAGCCACTGGCCTCCGTCATCTCGCACAAGTCCTCCCGCCGATGCCATGCCTGTGGACCGAATAAGAGAGCCATCCGTATTAATTTTAACTATCTCAGCTGGTGGAGCCCTCCAAGCGATCCAACGGGTTTGTCGGCCTACACCTAATCCACCCATAATCCTCTCGGTCGAGACCACCACGTCAATATTTTTAACTATTTTATCAATTTTCCTCACTTTTTGTGAGACCAAAAATTCTTTATCCGCTAGAAGAGCCTCATTGCGACCATTCCATATTCTCCAAGCAGTTACACCAAATAAAGTTTCCCATCCCTTAATACTCACCTGCAACTTGTTGAGTAAATTTTGCACAACCCACTCTTGCAAATTCAGGTTAAAGAAAAGGCCCTGAAATTGCACCGATAGCAAACGTTTCCAAATTTGAGCCGCTTTATCACAATCCCGTAATGCGTGGATCACAGATTCCTCGCCCCCCCACCACACAACATGCAGCTTGGTGAGCTCGCTAAGTGACGCCGGCTCCGCTCCAAATTCGTCAGTAATTTGTCGTGTGCTGCGAGCCATAGAAATTGTCGAACGCGTTGAGGGCCAACCCAATGCCAAATTGAATTCCATAACACTCGGTTGTTTCTCAGCGCGGGCGGGAACAACGAGGTGTAAGCGGACTTCGTTGTGAAATTCCCATTTTCCGAGAGTCCCCAGTAGATTGAATCTTCACCGTTGAGGTCATCTGGAGGTAATATCGAGGCAATTATGAGCAACACCCCCGCCGGCAACCGGCTCGCGAACATACTCCAATTCCATGCACCATCGTTGGTCACAAATCTAGCCATTGGTAACTCACGTTGTTCCTACGGGATTGGCCCTGTCGCAAACAAGTATAGTGGCGTCGCAAGATGACACCACTTATCCCGCCAGAATTTAGCTTATCCAAAAACTCAAAACATATATGCCTCCTTGTCGCGTTGCTCCCTCTTACGTCCTCAAGTGGCCGACAAACTCGCCTTCTCCCCTAGTTCGTTCTTTGAGCGCCATGGCCGGCGACTAGAGGTTGGCCTCTGCTGGGGCAAGCCGACGTCGGACCTCGACTGTTGTGTACGATGCCGAGGCCAATGTCGGGCGTCCTCGCCGGGCTACGGTCTTCTTCCTTGGCTCGGGCTGGTGGCTAGTTGGTCAGCTTCGATGGGTGTTGATTGAAAGTGATCGACTGCATTGAAGGCTTGATTGGGCTTGAGGTTCTCAGATCTAGCCAGGCATAGCCGTTATGAAGTTTGGAATTTTTGGACCAAATTTCTTGACTGAGATCGAGCTCTACTTTGTATGCTATCTTTAATTTGTTGTTGTGAGAGGCTGTAGTGTGGGTGTTGTTAGTCGTTCATCGAGAAGACTTTATTGTATCTTTTAGGTGTGTGTGTTAGTTATTTTATTTGTTTGTTTCTTTTTGTTTTAGTTTTAGTCCAGCTTTCTATGATTTCAGTCTTATTTATGAAGTTTTTTATTCTTTTTTAAGAGTTAGTTTATACTCCCTTAGTCTCTCGGAATCCCAATTCCTCTTTATGCTGGTTCTAGTGGTGTTAGTTAACACATTTAACCAATTTATTTGAGTTTTCAGTTTTAATATAATTATTCTTTTGAAAAAAAAATAAAAATGAATAGGACCATAATTGCAATTTAGCCGAAATATATTTATGAAAAAAAAAAATAAAAAAAAAAAAAATAAGTTTCATATTCTGCCCTAATTTCATCCCCAATTCCATTTTCAGCGATCGCAATCGAAGTTGAAATATAAAAACAGGTTTTTAAATGTAAACCTTATTTTCATTACAAAAATGCCAGTAAACTCCAATGCCCTTAGAAAATTAGTTGAACTTGAAGCCAAAATTACTGCTACGCAATCATGTTCTCGTCCCAACCAGCCATTTTCTCCAATCGGAGCAAGTCCGTACTCATTGCCGGAGAACCATACTTCCGCACCCCATTCGGCGCCGGAAGTGCGCCGGCGGTTGGTGCCCAGAGACGATTTTGGCAGCTCTAGAGGAAAGGGGTCAGAAAGTTATCGAGCATTTGCTTCAGAAAGTGACAGTCTTTACAGACGGAGAGGAGGAGGTTACAGAGGGGAAGAGGATTCTGGAAAGTGCGAGGAGGAGGACGACGACGACGATGATTTTAGGGTTTTGAGTTCATTCGTCAGGACCAGAGTGAAAACAGAAGTTCGCGACAAAATCAAAGTGGAAACCGAAGACGACGAATCGGAACACCCATTAGTGAGAGAAACCTGCAGGTTGATTGCTCTCAGGGCCGCGTGGTCCCCGGATCAAGAATCCGAGCTGAAGCATCTATTGCGCCGCCTGAAGCCGGGCCAAGTCTGTGCCGTACTACGGGCCCAGCCGGACGAGAGGGTTGCACTGGAATTCTTCCTCTGGGCCCACCGGCAGTGGAGGTACAGACACGACCCACTCGTTTATCACGTGATGCTAAAGGTTCTTAGCAGGACCAAGCTTTGCCAGGGGGCTAAACGAGTCCTTTGTCTTATGATCCGAAGGAGGATTGAGCTCCGGCCCGAAGATTTCGGTTGCGTGATGGTGTCTTTCAGTAGGGCCGGACATTTGAGGAAATCCTTGCAGATTTTAACTCTTATGCAGAAAGCAGGTGTTGGGCTTGATATATCGGTTTGCAACACGGCAGTTAATGTTTTGGTGGAAGGAGATAAATTGGAGAAGGCTTTGAGGTTTACGGAGAGGATGAAGGCGGTGGGAATCGAGCCTAATGTAGTCACGTATAATTGTTTGATTAAAGGATATTGTGAAAGGAACCAGCTTGATTGTGCAGTGAAGGTGATCGATGAAATGCCAATGATGGGTTGTTCTCCGGATAAAGTGAGTTACGTGACTATAATGGGTTTTTTGTGCAAGCACAAAAAAATCGATGAACTGAGAGGGATTCTTCAGAAAATGCAGCAGGGAGTGAGTAAATTGTCTCCCGATCAAGCCACGTATAATACTCTCATCCACATGCTCTGCAAAAATGGCCATGCGGAGGAGGCTTTAGGGTTTTTACGTGAAGCTGAGAGAAAAGATTTTTGCATCGACAAATCGGGGCACACTGCAATAGTGAACTGCTTTTGTCGTGAGGGTAAAATGGATAAGGCTAAGGCCGTTGTGGATGAGATGCTGTTAAAAGGATGCAACCCTGATGTCGTGACTTATACTGCCGTTCTTGATGGGTTCTGTCGTTTGGGAGAGATGGAACGAGCTAAAAATTTGCTAAAACAGATGAGCAAACATAACTGCAGGCCCAACTGTGTATCTTATACAGCCTTGTTAAACGGGCTCTGCCGAAAAGGAAATTCTTCGGAGGCTAGAGAGATGATGGACATGAGTGTGGGCTGCGGGTGGAGGCCCAATGCCGTGACTTATAGCGTAATCATGCACGGATTTCGTCGTGAAGGGAAATTTTCCGAGGCCTGTGACGTTGTAACTGAAATGATCGGGAATGGGTTTTACCCATCTCCCGTCGAGATTAACCTCTTGATCAAGTCTCTTTGCCAGGCTGGCCAAACGGAGCAAGCGAAAAAATTCATGGAAGGGTGTCTGAAAAAAGGTTGCGCTGTAAATGTCGTAAATTTCACGACCGTAATTCACGGGCTCTGCCAAGCTGGCGACTTGGACTCAGCCCTTTCGGTTTTCGACGATTTGTATTTGAATAACAAACACCCGGATGAGGTGGCGTACAATGTAATTATAGATGCACTGGGAAAGAATGGTAGAATAGGTGAAGCTGTTCAGATGACTCAGAAGATGCTTCATTGTGGCCTTTTGCCTACTCAGTTCACTTATAAGTCTCTCATCCATAATTTTTGCCAGCATAAGAAAGTAGATGATTTGTCGAGACTGATCGAGAAAATGCTCAGGAGGGGAAAATGCGAGACGGTTTATAACCAGTTTATTGAGAAGCTTTGCAGTTTGGGTTATGCGAATGAGGCTTATAGTCTTTTGGGGAGAGTTTTGAGAAAGGGCTGTAGAAAGGATGCTGATACGTGTCACGTTCTTATGAGAAGTTATTTGAAAAATGGGGATCCAATTGGGTCATATCGAGTGGCTTGTAGAATGTTTAAGCAGAATTTGGTGCCCAACTTGAAGCTCTGTGAGGAAGTGAGTAAAAAACTGATTTCGGTGCAGAAATTTGTCGAGTCGGATAAGCTCATGCTTCTGTTTGTGGAAAACGGGCATGTCTCGATTAAGGATAGTGAGGCTGCAGTTTGAGTCGGATAAAGGGATTACTTTCAAGAATCGGTTATTGGTAATTACTTCACCTCAATGCAATCCCTATCAGCTGATTTTTTATTTTCTTTGTTTTTTTTGGCCTAAATTTCTAATCTTGAGCTATATTACTAAATAGTCTTACTTGTTACCCTACTATTAAACTTTTCAAATTTTTGTTTGCAGAATGCAATAGAGAGGGAAAGAAAGAAAGAACTGAGAAAGAGACAAACGGAAAATGAAAGAACGGATGCTCGGTATGGAGTTCGGGTTGAGCTATTAATTTATTGTCGACATGTTTTATGCTTACCTACATTCACAAGCAACTCTTTTTAACATAATTATTCTATTTTCCACGCAGATCGTTTATTGCTGTTATTGAATAACGACGAGTACATAAATGATGAACCACCTGGAAACAAATGCTGGAGGCCCATTTCATATATGACTCGAGACTCGAGTGAACTTGGCATGGTCTTCTATTTTTTTGTTCTCAGTTTTAAAATTCAATATTTTTCGACTAATTGTGATGGTTACCCTTTGAACAACACATGGCTAGATGGGATACTCACAGACATAAGCGGGCAATGGTCATTAGGGAACATATATTGTTCCAGTCTAACTATAGTGTCCCTTGTTGATCGAGCATTTTGGAAAAATCGTGCAGGTCTTTTTACCGTTAGATCACACACACCCACACACCCACATGGATGTGTGTTGATCCGTACTTGGTGAGACCACTGCTCTCACTGGTAGGATCGACTTTACCGAGTATTTTTCTTGGCCTTCAGCCTTCGACTACTTTTACATGAAATCAAGTTTCGATTTTTTTTTGGTCCTTTCTTTCTTACTTACTTTTTTATATATTTTTCCACCTTCTTGAGTGCAAATAAAGTGATTAATGCTTGTAACTGATTTGATCAAATTGCACATGATATCCATAAAATCCTTTAGGTACCAATTGTGTAAAGGCACTAGGCTTAACAACCCATCTTAGATCTTACATAAACTAAGGTTCCATGAGAGGGCAAAAGCAAGTGATTTTTGGTAGGATCACATGGTGCTTGTAACACAAAACCCTACAGATTTGGACACATGTCAGTCACCCAACCAAGATTTCATTTTTATTTTCAAATAATATAATAAAAATACTATTAGATCAAAGAATTCTTTTTGCATAGATACAAGCACTATGGTGTGGAGTAATTCACAAGAAGACATATATAAGATTCAAATGCTAGCTACAAGACATTAATTACATAACAAGAAATGATAAACCAAAATACTATCCAAGTCATTTGCATCAAATCAAGTTCACATTTTTTTTTTTTTTCATTTTTCTTTTTAAGATCAATAGAGGTTCCTCACTTACTCTCTGTATGACTCGATCAATCCAAGTTCAGAATTAGATGTAGATGTTTGGAACTAGGGATAGGTGACCACTTAGTCAAGTCGGCCCGTTGAGCATGGTTACAGTTCAAGGCTTCAAAGCATTTTTACTCGATGGGTTGGGCCTCGAAATTTAATCTGATTGGCTGGTCAGGACTTGCTACAATTTAATCTCGGCAGTTGGATCTTGCATTCGTTGCAAAGATCAATGGTTAGGATTCATCCAACCTGCTGGGTCGGCGCGTTCTTTTTTTTTTTTTTTTAAATAGAACTGACAAGTCTGAACCTGGATTGATGGTTTCTTGGATTGGAGCCTCCATTCCTCCTTGGGCCGGATTCGGATTCTCATTTTGCGACCCTGTCGAGTCGGGTCCTTGTAAACTAGGATTAAATATGGGGGTGTCTATATGTCCACCCCCTTGTGTGTAAAAAAGGGGTGTACATATAGCACTTTTCTTTGTGTAATTTATTAAAAGGTGGTGTACATATAGCATTGCCCTTAAATATTTATGTAACCCAAGAAAAATCTTCCAAAAAAAAGGTGCAAATACATAAATTTATGTGGTTGATTTTTGTTTTGGGATCATCATAATCATAAATCAAACCTAACCCATCAATCAAATCCCCCTTACCAAACATCCCCATAGGACAACAAGCATTAAATCCTTTTTGGGTTCCAACTGGTAAAGATTGGCTAACACCACTTTTTATTGAATAAATAATATTTGTTTTTCAAAGAAATTAATGATTACTTTCATTAGTTTTCAAGCAAAGATGAATGAAAAAAAATTAGACAGAGGAGATATAATTAGAATAAAATAAAAACAACATGCATTGTCTCCTTTGGAGTTGTCAACTATCTTTTCCCTCATTTTTTTCTATCACCTTTTTTTTAGCCAGCCACGGTATCTGAAGTTATGCCCCGACTAATCCGTTGGTCAACCTAGGTCGCACACCAGACAGTGGTGAGTGATACTCCTAACAAGGATTTTCTAGATGCACAAGGACTCGAACTCGAGACATTGCTTAAGGGACATCAAACTACTTACCACTTGAGCCAACTCGGTTGGTTTTCTATCACCTCTTTTCAATTTTATATGCCCGCTCTTTTTTAATTTTATTTTATTTTATTAATCTAATTCGACCCATTCCACACTTTTTGCCATCAAAATGTCAATTAAATTTATGTAACTTGATTGGTGAAAAATAAGCTGCGCAATGTTAGCTTATTAATTCCTCGTGCCTCTTGTCCACGTCTGTTTATTCGACTATCATTGTCATTGGACATTGGAGAATTTGGGTTTGTTTATAATCATGATTTTTTTTTAATCCTTTTTTTCGCTTAGCCCAAACGAAATCATTAATGGAAATCATATTTTCTAATTGAATTTCACATAAAAAACACTATGAAGTCACCAATGACTCGACTTATGGAGTCATTCATCATTGTTTACAAATGACGTATTGAATATGTATCAGTACATAAAGTTATTGATGACTTCATAAGGAAACCATTCAATGGCTCCATAGAATTACGGTAAACAACACAAGGAAAAGAAAGGTGAAAAGAAATCATATTTTCAAATTGAATTTCACATTAAAAAACACAAGGAAAGAAATGTGGTATTTTTCGTAGTTTTATTTTGATATGTACCATTTTTTACTTCTAACTTTTTGTCAATTTCACCAAATAAAATTTTTAGGGTTTCAATTTTATATATAATAGTTTTTAATTGTGTGTTAATTTTTATATATTTGGGAAAATATCGAACATTTAGATAATTGAAAATCTAACATTGAAATTCTAGCTCCTTGGCAGCATTCACCACATCGATTTTTACGGCCAATTTACGAGTAACACCTTGTCCAATACTAATGAACGACCTCTTGTTTTGTTCGATTTTTCTCTGTCTACAGAACCCCTTAATTCGTTTTATTAGGTTTTATGTTCGTTATCGACGATAATTTAAGTTTAAAATTGCCCACATTGACATATATATTTCTTGTCTGATTATTATTAATATTCCAATTTTCTCTTAGACATGCTTTGAATTTAGTTATAAGAAGGCATCTATCTATAATCTACAGTTAGAAAAAAAAAAAAAATAAAGTAATCAATTTTTTATTTTATTTCTAATTTCCCATGTGAAGATTTTTTGGCTGTTCTCAAAGAGACGTGGGAAAAAGAAAAATAAAGGAACTTGTTAAGCTGATTTTTTAGCACAATTATTTCAACGTTGTGATATTATTGAAGAAAATCATGTAATTGTGTGCACATTAGTAGATAAAGTCAAAAGGTAAAAATGAATGGTGAAGACCGTCATTCCCCCCTCCAAAAAATTATTTTAAGAAATTAATTGATAATGACATAAATTAATTAAAATAATTGGATAATTTAAGAAATTATTTTAACAAATTAATTGAATAACAATATATACTTATGCGAAAAAAATTTAAAAATAATTGGATAATTTAAATTTTATTTTGATCAAATAATATTATTAGTATAAATTTGATTCCTATTTTTCATTAGTTTATATTTGCATATTAAAAAATTCAATCTTGAATTTCACTATAGTTACTTTAATTAGGGGTCGAAGTCGTAAAACTTTTTGATTATTTATTTTGAATAACGACTACGTGGATGAAAAAAAAAATATATATTGTATTAATTAAGCAGCTTATTTTATTATTAATTTTAAGTCAAAAATAAAGACTTGTGTGCAATTATAATAAGGAGATTATCTAAAAATAAAAGATAGATATACGCGTTTATATATATATATGCTCTCGAATATGAGTCAATTGTTCGGTAACTCAAGTTTCTACAAGTAAAGTAGAAGGCTAATCTCATTATCTACCCTAATAATTTCACATTATTTATAGGGAAGTTAGCTAAATCCATGATAATTGACAATGATATCATGCTTGACAAGAGCTAGAAACGAGCTGGATCGAACTCGAGTTCGGCTAATTTATTAACATATTAACAAGTTCAACTCGAGCTTTAATATGCTGACAAAGGTCAAATTAAAAAAAATAAATCGTACAATTCCTTGTTCTTGAACGAGTCGAGCTCGTAAACTAAACGAGCCGAGTAATTGAGCCGAGCTGACGAACAATTCGTTTCATTTAAAATTTTTATGCGTGACTAATAAAGCCAAACTAATATTGATATTGTTTTAAATGTCTCAAAAAATTCAAATTGAATATATCAATTATAGGGGGAGAATTTGTTTATAAATTAAACCCTCCTAACATTGGAGAGCCCCCAAAAATATGTATAATTTCACAAATTGAGGGGACAAACAACGCTATACCGTAAAGGAATGGACAATGAAGTTAGGTGAATTTACATAAATCAACTTTTCATGTTAAAATTATGATTTTTTTCCTAAGTAAAGTCAAATTTATATAATATCACAAGATTAATTTTAAATTTTATTCTCTCTCAAAACTTTAAGTGGATCTTAAGCAATTGGCATAGTTTTTATTTTGGAGGTCACTCATACATTAACATTAATGGGTTTTCTTTTTTTTTTTTCTTTCTTTTTTTTCCCAAAAATTTTGTATGAAACGATCTAACCACTAGACATATCGATTCATAATAAATTTTTATTGACGAATTAAAGATACATATTTTATTCTATAAAATGTCATACTTTTATTTATGTATATGAATGTATAACCTTCAATATGTCTTAATTTTTACTCCTTTTTAATTTTTAATCCCTTCTTAGAAAAAAAAAATAAAAAATAAAGTGACAAGGCAAATATAATATAATTTTTTTTTTAAAAAAAGAAAGAAAAATAAAAATAAAAAACAAGCTTTATATTGTGGAGTGGCACAGTGTAAACGATATGCAACACTCTACTTAATTAGCAATCACTGCCCGCAGGCACGCGCCCCCCTCCAATCCCCGCCGCCCGCCGCTCGCCGGAAAAATCCATCGACATGGATGAGTATTGGAGAATGAGGATGGGAATGCCCAAAATGCCGCCGCCGCCGCCATCAGGGTACCCACCGGACCACGTCCCCGGCCGATCCACGGCGGCCGACGCCTCCCACCGCCGGAAAAACCCCATCTCCGACGAGCCCCTAAACCCCGAGGACTTCGACGACGTCTTCGGCGGGCCCCCTCGCACGGTCCTCTCCGGCCGATTCGCCACCGCATGCCAGAGATCGCTGTCGTCCTCGTCCTCCTCCGGCGGCTTCATTTACGAGGAGATCTTCCGGCAGGCCGAGAGGGCGCCGCCGCCGCCGGATGGCAGGACCGGACGGATTTTGCCGGAGTTTAGGATCCCGGGTCAGAAGGGTAGCGATTTCTACAGTGATATCTTTGGGTGGGAAGATCATGAGAGGGTGGTGAGGTCAAGGTCACGGTCGAAGGCAAGCTCATCGTCGGTACTGAGCTCGGAGGAGCTCAGCCCTCTCCAGCCGGCGGCCGCCGTCGACGGCCACGATGATGTTTCGTATTTCGCCTCGAAACTCAGGTGGGCTCTTGGTTTTGGTCTTTTGAAAGTTGACATTTTTGTTTTTTTTACTCTGTTTTGATGTTTTTCTGATTATGTTATGCCAATTGATTTTGTTGACAAAGAAACTAAAAATCCAATCTTTTTTCCATATGAAACTGCATTTTTACTTATTGTTCAAGCTATTTCATCACAATTTGATAATTACCTGATAAACATTAAAAAGATTGTGTTGAATGAAAGAAAAGGGCTTTAATTTTAAATTTGCAGCCAAGATTAGAGTTTTTAGCTCTTTTTGCAGCAAAAAATAATAAATAAAAAAT
>CACSLK010024540.1:15760412-15773939 GCA_902706635.1 Striga hermonthica | reverse complement strand
CTTGCTAAACAAGTAAATACCAAATAAATAAATATTTCTCCTACCAACTAGAAAAAAGGAAATAATAATAAAATATTATAATAAAAATACCACTACTAATAATGATAATAAGGCAAAAATTAAATTTTGGTCCGCTAACTTGTCCATTGTCCACTTTTGGTCCGCTAACTTGTCCCTCATCAGAAATGGTCCATTATGTTACATTTTTCATCAGATTTAGTACACTAGTCCAATTGGCGGGATTACGAGATGACGTGGACTGGGATTGGAACTACGTGGAGGGATAAAATGTTGACGTGGTAGGATAAAAAACTGATTTGGCATCTCATAATCTCGGGCCACGGGATTAGCGTACTAAAACTGATGAAAAGTGTAACATAATGAACTTTTTATGATGAGGGACAAGTTAGTGTACCAAAAATGGACAATGGACAAATTAGCGGACCAAAATTGAATTTTTGCCATGATAATAATGACAGTAAAATAATCATAATTATTATTCTGCACCACCTTCAAACTTAAATGTCGTATTAACATAAATATTATCGATAAGATAAAATATTCATTTTAATTATAAAATTATGATAGAATCGATTCGCTTAACATAAAAATAAGATAAAAAAATATGATATTTATAATATAAATATTCATTTTAATTATAAAATTATGATAGAATCGATTCGCTTAACATAAATATTTATTTTAAAATCCACCGCACAGATTATTTATTTCAAGCGGAGATTAACCATGAGCTGACTCAGCGAGGCATATTAATTGAGCCTCGTGAGTCGTGAGATGTGAATCACTGAAACGGTATTTGTAGGGTCCTGTTTAGTTAACGGGCCTAGAAAGTCGAAATGGGCTTGGGCCGAAAGGTGAGATCCGACAGACCGACATCAGACCGCCTTACACTCCGTCATTTGACAGTCCAGTCCATGAAAAAGGAGTTATATAATTAATTAATTAATTAATGGGATTAAAATTAAAAAAGAAAAAAGAGAGAGAGAAGAGAGATTTGGGTGAACACGACACGACGAGGGACATTAACATAGTCAAACAACTTTAGAATCTTATAAATAATTGTTTCTTAATAATAATAATAATAATAATAATAATAATAATAATAATTAATAATAATAATAATAATAATAATAATAATAATCAAACTATTATTATATAATGATAATAAACAATTGTTCATAATAATAAAATCGTTAATTTATTTTTCCTAATGATCAAATTTTTTAAAATGTAATATGTTCATTATCTAGAATTTTAATGTTAAATTCTCAAATATTACTTAAAATATTTTATGTACATCTGTGCATGTGCACATGATATCTACTAGTGTGATGTAACTGGGATATATTTCCTCTATATTAATTAGAACGTGCTAAATCTAAATGGCAGACTCGCATGTTTCGGGATCCTATGCGACAAAGTTACATGCCTTGTTACTAAGTTTGGGTAAGCTCCAATCCAAAAATAATTAGGTCCTGATTATCTATAAATACGTTGATTATTTATGGTCATGTTACATGTATTAATTGTATTTTAATATAATTTCTTATTATATCCATGGAATTGTAATGTATTTAAAAGTTCATGACTTTTGTATTTTTTTATTAGTTTTGCATATGTAATATATCAAATTAATCATCTTTTGATGTGTTTCGATTTAACATCCATATTGTATGTATAAAAAATTATATTAATCTTTATAACATTAATAAAATTGTTTTTAAATATTAATTAGAAAAATAAAATTATTTATCAATAAATATTTTTATATTTCAAATAGTTATATGGTATGAGTTATAAATATTACCATAATATAGTACACGCAAGTAGGTACAAGTAACAAATGTCATTATAAACTATATAATAATATATATTTTTCATAAAAAATAAATAACATTAAAAAATAATTTTTCTCGTTAATTTTAAAATTTCACAACAATTTATTAAAAAACACCCGTGTAATAAATAAGTATTGTAGTTGTAAATATGTTTGTATCTCAATTAATTGGTGAACTTATTATTATCGCCAGTGTTTTAAATATCGTACCGGTGGTCATACCGGTCTAGCCACCGGTACGCGGTATTACCGGTAGGACCAGTAATATCGGTGGTATTACCGGATTAGCAAGTATAATTATATATATAAATATACATAAAAATATATAATACCAAATGCAAAAAAATAAAAAAAATAAGTGACTATTTTCATTAATTTCAACTTCTCAATGAGATAAAAATAAAATATTTTAACTACCAATTAAATTTTATTTTTTAAAATTAAAAAATTTTATTTTTTATTTTTATTTTTTTTATTGACCGGTATTTTGGACCGGTATTTTGCGATTTTTTACGGTATGATCCCGGTACAAACCGGTGTAACCGTAAATCTGGTATTTTGAGTGTAATTGTACCGTACCAATGGCCGGTATCCGGTATTACCGGCCGGTACGGTACGGTATTTAAAGCACAGTCCCGCTCACCTGCCCACGGTGGACAGTGCCCACTAGTTTGTTTTATATGAAAAACGTATTATGAGAATACGTTTTTCATATAAAACAAACTATTGGGCACTGCCCACCGTGGGCAGGGGAATATATTTAATTTAAAGCATGGGTCCAATACATAAATTCACTTTAACAAATATAATGAACAATATATAGTCTAATAAATACACTTCTAGAAATGCAAGCATATAGAATAATTATGTTTTGCCCATAAAATTATAGGATACACAAATTCTTAGATGTGCCAATTTAATTAAATTGCATTGTAGGTGATAAAAGCCATAAAATCAACAATTGCTACTTGCATTCTTTGTATGCCCAACTTTTATCAAAAAAGAATAAAAATATTCAAAAATCAAACGTCCTTAATAAGCCAAAAAATTAAAATAAAAAATAATAAAAAAATAAAATAAAATTGCAGGAGCAAGGGGAGCAGAGCAAAGGACTTTTTTTTTTTGTTTTTACCTATATGTTCACTCATCCTTATTCGCCAACCAGACACTCTCGGTGACCGTTTGTAGAAATTTTTTTTCAGCCCTTTAATGGTATTTGTCTTTCATTAAAAAAAAAAAAAAAGGCGTGAGTTTTATTTGCCTTATGCTATGTTTGGTAGAGACTAGTTTATAGCTGTTCCTTGTATTCAAAAAAAGAAAAAGAGCCACACTGCACAAAAAAAAGTTCAACAAAATGGAGCTTCTTGCTAGCCGAATTTCCGCCGCCGCCGCAATCTCTTCCCCCAGCCGAGGTAAGTTGGTCATACTTCACATGCCGACGAGATCCGCTGCCACGTTCGGTGTCGGTTCCGCAACAACAGGTAGTGTTTCTCAATTCTCACCACTATGTTTTTACCCCTCCTTTTTTTATATAGTGTTTAATATCTTATATCTGTACTTCAAGTGGTCTAGTGCTCACGGCCAAGGCAAATCCCGCCGGCGACGTCGTTGAAGGTAAGGCCGCCGCGTCGTTTGTTGTCGGCGAGCTAGTTCTCACATCGGCCAAGGCAAAGCCCGCCGACGACGTCGGATCCGCCACTGCCGCCGCTGATGCCGCCGACGGTGCTCACGCTGCCGCCGTTCCTGCCGGCGGAGGTATGCTTCCCTTTCATATTATCATGGTTTTTTTATGTAAGTTCGAAATCGGTATTTATGAAAGTGTGTATATGAAATCTCTTCTAATGTTTATATTCGGCCCGTGCCCAATTTAAGTGCTAATCCTTTAATTTTTAGCCTATTTTTTTTTACAATTTTTAATTAGCCACATAATAATTATAGCCGAAATAATTAGCATTATTAAACTCACTAATCATGATTATGTAAAGACCTTTGTGGAATTCCCCAATTTAGGGATTGTAATATGTTCCTTTTGGACTTTTATATGACTAATAATATTGAAGTAGAGATCTTAGCTATGGTTTTCTACAGAAATGGAGGCTGATGAGAGAGAAAGAAAAAGATAGAGAGAGAGAGAGAGAGTTGAGAGTGAGAGAGAATATTTTTTTTTTTTGAGAGAATAATTTTGGTTGTAAGTTGGAACAAACTCTGATAATTTCTCCATGATTTTCACCTTAAGTAAGTAGTAACTATTATACGGGTTAGGCTCCATGTTTTAAATACCGGTATGTACCGGCCGGTATTACAGGTAATACCGGATACAGGTGGTCCAACCGGTATGATTACCTCCAAAATACCGTTTTGGCCAAAATACCGGTTTCATACCGGAAAATACCGGTTTTACCAGCTAAAATCCCTTCTCCGAGCATTTTGTTATCTATTGCATCAAACAAATGGCATGTACTAGCTGAAAATGAGCAATGTAAGTTTGTGTCTAAACACAGTTGATTGACTGATAGGAGATTATATTTAAAATCAGGCACATAAAGGACATTCCTCAGAGTTAACTTGTTTGTGACCTGTACATCCTCCTTGTTTGTGACCTTCTTAATACTACCATCTGGCAAGCAAACTGTCATTTTCTGATCTTTGTTGTCCACTTATTGTCAAGTACTTTGCAACCTCCTGTTTGATGAGATTTGGTATGTCCTGCATAGGTAATCTCCACCTCTTTCTTCAGTGTTTATTGGCTCCCTTGCTACATGTTCAGATTTAACTTAATTCACAACCAGCTTCGGTTGTTGGGTGTTAAATGTGACTTTACTTTTTTGCCCTGTTATTGTGTAATAAACAACACATAAGTTGTCAATTGGTCCTAGCACTTTTAGTTGTATAAACAGGAAGGCGTAACACCTCTGTAACCTAATCCCTCATTCGTCATTTTTCTACATCATTTCATCTTTTTCTCGTTTCTTTTAGTTGCGGCTGAAGGAGTCGTCAAGGAAGCGGCTGAAGTCGATGATGTCCCTGTCTGTGGCCGTGGCCGTGGCCGCGTCCGTGGCCGTGGCCGCATCGTCAAGGAAGCGGCTGAAGTCGATGTTGTCCCTGTCCGTGGCCGTGGCCGTGGCCGTCGCCAGCCGTCGCAGTTAAAAGGTAATTTTGTGTCTGCTTGCTATTTGGAGATCTGGATAAGAATTTTGTCATACGAGGGTCAAGATTTGTGGCAAAGCTTCAAAAACTCTGTCCCATTGTCATTCCTATATTGTTTGATTTTTGTATTGAACTGTGTATGCACCATTTGATAATTGAGGATGTGTTTGAAAACTGTGATCATCTTGCTTAATTTTGGATACTGCTTTGTGCTCATGGTCTCAGGAAGCGAGGTTTCAGTTCTTGGAATTAGAAATGCCAATGCTGTTGCTTCAAATAATGGGGATAAGGGGTGATAAGGTCTTTATGTTTAAATGATCGTCAATAAAGCTGTTAATTCTCTGGTTAATCTATGTCCACTTTATGATCATTCGTATTATAAGGTTTGAATGCTTGTTGCGTATTTAATCGAGTTATCATTTGCTTGCATTTTCTTATGAAATTAATTTCAAGAGCTCAATGCCTATGTCCACAATAAAAAATCCTCCTAGAATGACCTCAAATTGTGAGTTTAGGATGGAGATTCCTTGTAGACTGTCCCAAAAAATTGAAGTGGTTTAACGCTGATCAAAAGAGGTGGAAAATAGATGATAACATGTGAAAATAACTCATTTAATGTTTCTTTGCCGTGCATCGCACGCGGTACGTACTAGTTTATTAAGAGTACAACAACAAATTTATACTTAAATTAGTTTTAATTTAGCACTTTATTATAGTACTATTCGCTTGTACAATTTATCCGTCTTATATTATAGTTTTAATTTATAATTTTATAGATATTGATATAATATTTTATATTTTCAGTTGGTCTTTAATAGGTATTTAATTGTTATAATAAAGAGGACCTCAATTTCTTTTTATTCTTATTTTTGAGATACGTACTGGATAGAATTTGGGTCTCTGCATAGTTTGCGTCCTTTTAAGGGGTTGTTGTGTTACTCGCGCATAAGGTCCATTGGAACGTCCATGTATTTTATCATCAACTTGGTGAATTAATTTCAAGATATAAGTCTTTCCTATTATAACGGGTTGTTCGAAAGGATTCCTCGTCCTTCCATCAAATATTCTGCTTTTTCCTGGATATTCGGGTTCAAATACCCAAGGATTTCCAATCGAATTAGCGTCATTCTACTTCTCCCAGGGAAAGCACGAAGAATCCTTAACTGATTCCGAGGGATGTGAGACAGTAAATGGAGTTGTTTACTTATTAGGTCTTGTAGAGCCTTAAATTCATTCCTGTGCGAAAGGGGTAAAATAGAAAGAGAAAGAGATTCTATTGCTTGATTTCGAATCCACTGAAGAAGGCCATTCAAGCATCTATATAGCAAATAGCATAGGGCCCCGGGGAAGGGATTGTGCACTAGCAATATAAATAGTAGACACGTCCATATCAGTTGCGCTTGAACGTGGTGAGGAAGGAAGATGCTTTTCATAGAATGCAAACCACTGAGTGTACTGGCTAGATAGAAAATAATCAATCAAAGCCGTAGTAAATCAAAATAATAAGTAAGAAAATGAGTTCCAAGCTCTATTCAATCCGAAGGGCGGTATTTCAATTAAATAAAGGATTTTTGATTCTTTCCCCAGACTCGCCCTTTACTATTCTGTGAGTCTAAATCAAAGAGTTGAAAGTCCTTCTTTCCAGTCACATTTCCCAAATAAACACACTTGCAACCCCTAGGTTCATACTTAGACTTATGAGGTACTACCCTTGCTGCATATGCCAAGCACCCAAAAGGCTTGAGTGCTGTATAATCAAGAGTCTTATCATAGATTCTTTCAAATGGACATTTTCAATCAAGAAGAGAACTGGATAGCCTGTTAATAATGAAAGCTGCAGCCATGATAGAGTAGGGCCAGAATTGTAAGGGCATTTTAGCTCGAAACATAAGTGCTCTACCTACTTCAAGGAGATGTCTGTGTTTGCATTACACTACACCATTTTGCTGTGGTGTGTGTACACAACTTGTCTCATGCACTAAACCTCTATTCTTAAAAAACAACTGCAACTCCTTCCCCAAAAATTCTTGACCATTATCTGTCCTTACCCTTTTTATATGTAAATCAAACTGTTTCTCAATCATCACAATAAAGTCAATCAACAATTGAGCTGCTTGTGACTCATGAGTGATCAAAAATACCCACACTCCTCGACTATAATCATCCACCACCGTGAGAAAATAAGGAGTTACTGTTATGGCTGGTTCCTTGCATGGGCCCCATATATCTTCATGCAAAAGCTCAAAACACTTTGTTGTTTGTATTGAGCTATTCTGAAAAGGCAAACGGTGTTGTTTAGCTTTGAAGCATACTTCACAAGATTTAATCAGTTGCCCCATAACTATCCTTTAGAAAGCCCAAGTGCTTCATAGTAGAACTGCTTGCATACCCAAGACACCTATGCCAATTCACAAAGGTGGAATGACACACCTCCATCTTATTTTGCTTCTCACATTCTTTTTTGAGGACATACATGTTTCCAACTAAAATCCCTTCTCCCAGCATTTTGTTATCTATTGCATCAAATAAATGGCATGTACTAGCTGAAAATGAGCAATGTAAGTTTGTGTCTAAACACAGTTGATTGACTGATAGGAGATTATATTTAAAATCAGGCACATAAAGGACATTCCTCAGAGTTAACTTGTTTGTGACCTGTACATCCTCCTTGTTTGTGACCTTCTTAATACTACCATCTGGCAAGCAAACTGTCATTTTCTGATCTTTGTTGTCCACTTATTGTCAAGTACTTTGCAACCTCCTGTTTGATGAGATTTGTTATGTCCTGCATAGGTAATCTCCAACTCTTCCTTCAGTGTTTATTGGCTCCCTTGCTACATGTTCAGATTTAACTGAATTCACAACCAGCTTCGGTTGTTGGGTGTTATATGTGACTTTACTCTTTTGCCCTGTTATTGTGTAATAAACAACACATAAGTTGTCAATTGGTCCTAGCACTTTTAGTTGTATAAATAGGAAGACGTAACAGCTCTGTGACCTAATCACTCATTTCATCATTTTTACAGAGTCCTTTCTCATTTTCTTCATCTTCTTTTTGAATTTACATCTCTCTCGATCTATGTAATAATTTTCATTTCATGTTTTATATTTTTTTGTAGGACATTCTTTTCATAAGTTTATTTCAGCCGGTGTTGGTAAGAAACGTATCAAACTTTGGATATGTTTGATCTGTTTAAAAAAATCTAGAACGAGAAACATTAAGAAGAATCCGAAGCTGAAGACTTGGCAGTTTGAAAGGCCGCACGGTCTGGACATTCACTTTGCTCGCAGTCATTCAAAAATTGCAGTCATTCTGGAACTTTGATCACTTTGCTCGCAGTCATTCCGGAACTTTGACCAGAATTTTAGGGCTAGCAGTCATTCCGGAACTTTGACCAGAATTTTAGGGCTAGCAGTCATTCCGGAACTTTGACCATAATTTTAGAGCTAGCAGACCACACAATGACTGCGAGCAAAGTGATCAAAGTTCCGGAATGACTGCAATTTTTGAATGACTGCGAGCAAAGTGAATGTCCAGACCGTGTGGCCTTTCAAACTGCCAAGTCTTCGGCTTCGGCTTCTTCTTAATGTTTCTCGTTTTTAGATTTTTTCAAACTGATCAAACATATCCAAAGTTTGATACGTTTCTTACCAACACCGACTGAAATAAACTTATGAAAAGAATGTCCTACAAAAAAAATATAAAACATGAAATGAACATGTAGCAAGGGACCAATTGACAACTTATGTGTTGTTTATTACACAATAACAGGGCAAAAGAGTAAAGTCACATATAACACCCAACAACCGAAGCTGGTTGTGAATTCAGTTAAATGTGAACATGTAGCAAGGGAGCCAATAAACACTGAAGGAAGAGGTGAAGATTACCTATGCAGGACATAACAAATCTCATCAAACAGGAGGTTGCAAAGTACTTGACAATAATTGGACAACAAAGATCATAAAATGACAGCAGATGGTAGTATTAAGAAGGTCACAAACAAGGAGGATGTACAGGTCACAAACAAGTTAACTCTGAGGAATGTCCTTTATGTGCCTGATTTTAAATATAATCTCCTATCAGTCAATCAACTGTGTTTAGAAACAAACTTACATTGCTCATTTTCAGCTAGTACATGCCATTTGTTTGATGCAATAGATAACAAAATGCTGGGAGAAGGGATTTTAGTTGGAAACTTGTATGTCCTCAAAAAGAATGTGAGAAGCAAAATAAGATGGAAGTGTGTCATTCTACCTTTGTGAATTGGCATATGTGTCTTGGGTATGCAAGCAGTTCTACTATGAAGCACTTGGGCTTTCTAAAGGATAGTTATGGGGCAACTGATTAAATCTTGTGAAGTATGCTTCAAAGCTAAACAACACCGTTTGCCTTTTCAGAACAGCTCAATACAAACAACAAAGTGTTTTGAGCTTTTGCATGAAGATATATGGGGCCCATGCAAGGAACCAGCCATAACATGAACTCCTTATTTTCTCACGGTGGTAGATGATTATAGTCGAGGAGTGTGGATATTTTTGATCACTCATAAGTCACAAGCAGCTCAATTGTTGATTGACTTTATTGTGATGATTGAGAAACAGTTTGATTTACATATAAAAAGGGTAAGGACAGATAATGGTCAAGAATTTTTTGGGAAGGAGTTGCAGTTGTTTTTTAAGAATAGAGGTTTAGTGCATGAGACAAGTTGTGTACACACACCACAGCAAAATAGTGTAGTGTAACGCAAACACAGACATCTCCTTGAAGTAAGTAGAGCACTTATGTTTCAAGCTAAAATGCCCTTACAATTCTGGCCCTACTCTATCATGGCTGCAGCTTTCATTATTAACAGGCTATCCAGTTCTCTTCTTGATTGGAAATGTCCATTTGAAAGAATCTATGATAAGACTCCTGATTATACAGCACTCAAGCCTTTTGGGTGCTTGGCATATGCAGCAAGAGTAGCACCTCATAAGTCTAAGTATGAACCTAGGGGTTGCAAGTGTGTTTATTTGGGAAATGTGACTGGAAAGAAGGACTTTCAACTCTTTGATTTGGACTCACAGAATAGTAAAGGGCGAGTCTGGGGCAAGAATCAAAAATCCTTTATTTAATTAAAATACCGCCCTTCGGATTGAATAGAGCTTGGAATCAAACAATATAGGAATGACAATGGGACAGAGTTTTTGAAGCTTTGCCACAAATCTTGACCCTCGTATGACAAAATTCTCATCCAGATCTCCAAATAGCAAGCAGACACAACATTACCTTTTAACTGTGACGGCTGGCGACGGCCAAGGCCACGGCCACGGACAGGGACAGCATCGACTTCAGTCGCTTCCTTGACGACGCGGCCACGGCCACGGCCACGGACAGGGACAACATCGACTTCAGCCACTTCTTTGACGACTCCTTCAGCCGCAACTAAAAGAAACGAGAAAAAGATGAAATGATGTAGAAAAATGACGAATGAGGGATTAGGTTACAGAGGTGTTACGCCTTCCTGTTTATAAAACTAAAAGTGCTAGAACCAATTGAAAACTTATGTGTTTATTACACAATAACAGGGCAAAAAAGTAAAGTCACAATTAACACCCAACAACCGAAGCTGGTTGTGAATTCAGTTAAATTTGAACATGTAGCAAGGGAGCCAATAAACACTGAAGGAAGAGGTGGGATTACCTATGCAGGACATAACAAATCTCATCAAACAGGAGGTTGCAAAGTACTTGACAATAAGTGGACAACAAAGATCAGAAAATGACAGTTTGCTTGCCAGATGGTAGTATTAAGAAGGTCACAAACAAGGAGGATGTACAGGTCACAAACAAGTTAACTCTGAGGAATGTCCTTTATGTGCCTGATTTTAAATATAATCTCCTATCAGTCAACCAACTGTGTTTAGACACAAACTTACATTGCTCATTTTCAGCTAGTACATGTCATTTGTTTGATGCAATAGATAACAAAATGCTGGGAGAAAGGATTTTAGCTGGTATTTTGGCCGGTAAAACTGGTATTTTCCGGTATGAAACCGGTATAAACCGATATTTTGGCCAAAAGGGTATTTTTGAGGTAATCATACCGGTTGGACCACCGGTATCCGGTATTACCGGTACATACCGGTATTTAAAACATGGAGCCTAACCCGTATAATAGTTACTACTTACTTAAGGTAAAAATCATGGAGAAATTATCAGAGTTTGTTCAACTTACAACCAAAATTATTCTCTCAAAAAAAAAAAATATATTCTCTCTCACTCTCAACTCTCTCTCTCTCTATCTTACTCTCTCTCTCATCAGCCTCCATTTCTGCAGAAAACCATAGCTGAGATCTCTACTTCAATATTATTAGTCATATAAAAATCCAAAAGGAACATATTACAATCCCTAAATTGGGGAATTCCACAAAGGTCTTTCCATAATCATGATTAGTGAGTTTAATAATGCTAATTATTTCAGCTATAATTATTATGTGGCTAATTAAAATTGTAAAAAAAAATAGGCTAAAAATTAAAGGATTAGCACGTAAATTGGGCACGGGCCGAATATAAACATTAGAAAAGATTTCATATACACACTTTCATAAATACCGATATCGAACTGACATAAAAAAAACATGATAATAGGAAAGGGAAGCATACCTCTGCCGGCAGGAACGGCGGCAGCGGGAGCACCGTCGGCGGCATCAGCAGAGGCAGTGGCGGATCCGACGTCGCCGGCGGGCTTTGCCTTCGCCGATGTGAGAACTAGCTCGCCGACAACAAACGACGCGGCGGCGTCGCCGGCGGGATTTGCCTTGGCCGTGAGCACTAGACCACCTGAAGTACAGATATAAGACATTAAACACTATATAAAAAAAGAAGGGGTAAAAACATAGTGGTGAGAATTGAGAAACACTACCTGTTGTTGCGGAACCGACACCGAACGTGGCAGCGGATCTCGTCGGCATGTGAAGTATGACCAACTTACCTCGGCGGGGGGAAGAGATTGCGGCGGCGGCGGAAATTCGGCTAGCAAGAAGCTCTATTTTGTGCAGTGTGGCTCTTTTTCTTTTTTTGAATACAAGGAACAGCTATAAACTAGTCTCTACCAAACATAGCATAAGGCAAATAAAACTCACGCCTTTTTTTTTTTAATGAAAGAGAAATACCATTAAAGGGCTGAAAAAAAATTTCTACAAACGGCGAAGACACATACTGTTAAACTTACAATGACCATATAAGAGCTTAAATAAAGAAACTGTCACCGAGAGCGTCTGGTTGGCGAATGAGGATGAGTGAACATGTAGCTAAAAACAAAAAAAAAAGTCCTTTGCTCTGCTCCCCTTGCTCCTGCAATTTTATTTTATTTTTTTATTTTTTTATTTTTAATTTTTTGGCTTATTAAGGACGTTTGATTTTTGAATATTTTTATTTTTTTTTTATAAAAGTTGGGCATACAAAGAATGCAAGTAGCAATTGTTGATTTTATGGCTTTTATCACCTACAATGCATTTAATTAAATTGGCACATCTAATAATTTGTGTATCCTATAATGTTATGGGCAAAACATAATTATTCTATATGCTTGCATTTTAGAAGTGTATTTATTAGACTATATGTTGTTCATTATATTTGTTAAAGTGAATTTATGTATTAGACCCATGCTTTAAATACCGTACCGTACCGGCCGGTAATACCGGTAATACCGGATACCGGCCATTGGTACGGTACAATTACACTCAAAATACCGGATTTACGGTTATACCGGTTTGTACCGGGATCATACCGCAAAAAATCGCAAAATACCGGTCCAAAATAACGGTCAATAAAAAAAAATAATAAAAATTTTTAATTTTAAAAAATAAAATTTAAATTGGTAGTTAAAATGTTTTATTTTTATCTCATTGAGAAGTTGAAATTAATGAAAATAGTCACTTATTTTTTTTTATTTTTTTGCATTTCGTATTATATATTTTTATGTATATTTATATATATAATTATACTTGCTAATTCGGTAATACCACCGATATTACTGGTCCTACCGGTAATACCGCGTACCGGTGGCTAGACCGGTATGACCACCGGTACGATATTTAAAACACTGGCTAAGATCTCTACTTCAATATTATTAGTCATATAAAAATCCAAAAGGAACATATTACAATCCCTAAATTGGGGAATTCCACAAAGGTCTTTACATAATCATGATTAGTGAGTTTAATAATGCTAATTATTTTGGCTATAATTATTATGTGGCTAATTAAAATTGTAAAAAAAAGAATAGGCTAAAAATTAAAGGATTAGCACGTAAATTGGGCACGGGCCGAATATAAACATTAGAAGAGATTTCATATACATACTTTAATAAATACCGATATCGAACTGACATAAAAAAACCATGATAATAGGAAAGGGAAGCATACCTCCGCCGGCAGGAACGGCGGCAGCGGGAGCACCGTCGGCGGCATCAGCGGCGGCAGTGGCGGATCCGACGTCGCCGGCGGGCTTTGCCTTGGCCGATGTGAGAACTAGCTCGC
>CACSLK010024540.1:15653832-15663902 GCA_902706635.1 Striga hermonthica | reverse complement strand
AAAAAAAAAAAAAAAAAACAATAAATATCACCTTATAAGTTATAACAATATGGGAATTCTTCAAAACGATTTGTAATGTCGTAAGATAATTAGAGGATCTTAAACTCATAATTCTATCATGTAACTTTAACGAGAGTTAATGTCAACATATTCAAACGGCAGACAGACAAGATAAATTTTGGTCGAATAAAATAAATATAGTAAAGGTGCAAAATTATAGTTGTGTGAAATAAGAATATCAACCGTCACCATGTCAAATAACGATTCAGACACGTAAGCATCTGAGTTCGCTTTAAGTGGTTTCATGCATGAGTTTTCTAATATCGAAAAGTCGTTAGTTGGTTGCATGCTTCGATTAATATATTTAATTTGGAATTTATCCTCATTTTTTTCATTTGTTATTCCGCAATTAAAATTATCATTTGTATTTCTATGCATTTTTTTAGAAATAATTGCTTTTTTAAGGGGAAAAAACATACAAAAATCATCAAATTTAATTGAATAAACCTCTCTAATACCTACATATGATTTTTTTTTAAAAAAAAAAAGGAAGCAAGTGGGTTTGAAGTTAATTAATCACTATTTGTTGGTCAATCATATAATTTATCTTATTTTGACCATATGAAATGGTGGGGAGAAAAAAAATGATAAAAAGATGGGTATGAAAATGTCCATTTCAAAAAGAATTTCATAGGGGGTGTCTATATGTACACCCCTATGTGTAAAAAAGGGGTGTACATATAGCATTGTCCTTTGTGTAATTTATTAAAAAGGGGTGTACATATAACATTGCCCATTTCATATCATTAACTTTATTATAGTATTGAAATAAAACTTTTTTGTCCACTTTTAGGTCGGGGAATAATCATATTTTTTTGACCATATAATGTCACTACATTGCCTATACAATATAATATTATTGGTCCCTTCACAAATATCAGTATTACTCTTTAATATAATAGTAAATTTGAATTAATTTAATTTTTTCAATTTCATTTTTTTTTTGTTGGAATAGTGTAGTATCATTTTAAATTGTGTATTTTCTCTATAATCAAGTAGTCTAATTAGTAATTACTTCGCCTTATATTTGTATTATTTGTAGTGCCAATCATTGTCACTCAATTTGAAGAATTTTAAAATACTCAATTTCACAAGATAATAATATAAAAAATTCCAAAAAAGAAGAGATAAACTCTTGATCAGATAAATCTTATCTCGAATCAATTGACCATACAAAGAATATCATGTTCTGATTTATATTTTGACATGATTATGACTAACAGTTTATATCTTCAGAATTTATACTACAAAGCTTACAATTTTCAGCATATAAGCTTCTGATTTTCTGTCAAACTCATGAAGTATACCAGCAAATGGACTTGACAAAAAGCTGCCCAATATTAGCTTATCCTTGTATAGACAATGCATTAAAAGTTAAAACCAAATTAAATTGCAAATGCACAAAGCATTAATTAGTCAGTTCCCCTGTGGATCCGGAAACCGGAAGGTCCTTGTACCAAAAAAAAATTAAAATAATTTTTTTTTGTAAAACACGTCCAATGCTAAGCCCTACAATGAAATTTCCCCTTCCGAGCTTGAAACTCAACTACACAAACCCTTGTACAAGTATTCTTTAAAACTTGTATGATGGTATTTTCCATCTATGGCATGCACTTCCGCTAGCTAGGCCTGTAAACAAGTCGAGCCTAGCTGAGCTCGAGCCCTTAACGAGCTGAGCCATAAATATCGAGCTAGAGCACGACTCGTTTATCACTATTAACGAATCGTGTCAGACTCGTTTAATTATTTTTTTTCGGTACAATGAAGGGGGCGAAAGCCTAGGAAACTATATTGCGGGGATAGGAGATCCCTAAGATGTCGTGTTCCAACCACGGTTTAACCCCCGTGGGTGGGTCATCAAGGACATGGAGTCCACATGGCATGGACGAGGCCAACGACACAAGGTAATCGGCTGCAAAGTTTTCTTCTCGATGGATATGGCGGACCTCAACTTTCCACTCCCTTGCCAACAAGTCCCGAATTCCTAAAATGATGCTACTATGAATCCCGGTCGGTATCTCTTCAGAGGTTTGCATTACACACTACTATTATCAACCTCAGCTTCGATCATCCGGTGTCCCTTCTCCCAAGCCAAATTTAACCCATGGAATAAACCCCACAACTCTGCACCCATGATTGAACAGAACCCAATGTTCAACACGAAGCCGGATTTCCATCTGCCCCATTCATCTCGAATTAAGCCTCCTGCCCAAGCCATGCCCGTTTGCTTGTTAAAAGCCCCATCCGAGTTTATTTTCACAAAACCCATTAATCTCGAATTAAGACTCGTTTAATTTAATAACACTAGTTTCCACAACCACCTCCAGTTCGAACACAATATCAACAAATAGTTCCTATAAACCTGATAATGATTTAAATTACTCTATTACCAAACCCAAACCATCAAGGAGAAGCATACCTTGCATAAATGAACATAAAGTCGAAGTCATAAAGGCTGAATAATATGTAAATAGTAACTACGACGACTGAAGTTTTCTTTATTTCCATCAAGATCCTCGGTTTTCTTTTTTCTATTTTCTTTTTTCTAGGTTGTTTTTAGCGTCAGGTTCAAAGTGCTACTCGGACCGTTCTTGATTTCCTCCCCACGGGCAGCCAAAAAGTCCTCCACACTAACACTATCAGGCTCCCCAAACAATCCTAATCGATCAGCAATAACATGCAAATTGTCACAGGCATCACACTTGGCAATAACCACTCCCTCCTTGTATGAATCGCTAGCCATGGTCTTCATCGATCGTGCCTCGCAAAATTTGCACGAGATCAGTATGTTATAATCGTGTTTTTCGGACACCTTCAGGTTGGAATTCATGTCAAGGTTTATGGAGGTGTTCGAGCTGGGAATTTTTAGCGTCAGGTTCACAGTGCTACTCGGACCGTTCTTGATTTCCTCCCCACGGGCAGCCAAAAAGTCCTCCACACTAACACTATCAGGCTCCCCAAACAATCCTAATCGATCAGCAATAACGTGCAAATTGTCACAGGCATCACACTTGGCAATAACCACTCCCTCCTTGTATGAATCGCTAGCCATGGTCTTCATCGATCGTGCCTCGCAAAATTTGCACGAGATCAGTATGCTATAATCGTGTTTTTCGGACACCTTCAGGTTGGAATTCATGTCAAGGTTTATGGAGGTGTTCAAGCTGGGAATTTCATGTTTGGCCTGAATTGCAGTGGGTTGATTGTGAGCTTTGGTGCTGATGCTTAAGCCTCGAGTGTACGGTGTATATCTGCTGAAGAAAAAGCTCGGAGAAAGACGCAAATTCCAGGAGAGTTCTGCAGGAAGAACTGATTATATAAAGTTCACATAAGAACCCAAAAGCATTTTCTTGAAAAATGAGGCCTGTTTTTCCATTTTTTGTATTAAATTATGTTGTTTGATAACCAAATACATAATTAAGAATAAAATTGTTCCGAATCCATGCAATTATTCACCATGGTAAAGAGCAATGAGGAATCTCGGTAATCAATTCAATCCTTCTCATGAACAAGACACCAACTTGCCCAGATTAGAATAAAGGTTACTCTATTTCCTAAATAATTGTGTGATTATGAATTTCTTAGTCGCAAATTCCACATATCAATACAGGCTATGTTTGGTAGACAAATAAACTAATTTATAGTTTATTTGGTTAGCTTATAAGCTTGCTTTAGTGAAATAAGCTTCGTTTGGTAGGATGAGCTTTTATAAAAAGCTCGAGCTTATCTCATAAACTTCTTTGATTAGCTATTCAAATAAGCTAGCTGAAGATGAATATCAACATAAGACTAAAACGTTGCAGTCCGAGAATCACTCAAAAGAACATAAATCGTGAGTGAGTGCTTCTCATAACGCTAAGGATTTTTTACTCTTAAGAGCTAAACAAATTCCTTTTCTCCATTCCCTAAGGTTATAAATCTAGTCGAAAAATTCAATAACATTCTTCTTGTCGCGGTTAAGTAATTAATATTCCAATTAAAGCATGAAAAGATACTCTTTTGCCAAACATAGGGAAAGAAAGAAAGCAACAATTTCAACAATAAGGATTCTCATACCATGTTCAAAGATCGATATCTTTTATACTTTCATTCACCGGCCATCTCCAAACGGTGATGGTAACAGCATTTCCAAACATTACATAACAATATGAACAAAATATAAAGATCGATATCTTTTATACTTCCATTCATCAGCCATCTCCAAACGGTGATGGTAACAGCATTTCCAAACATTACATAACAATATGAACAAAATATAAAGATCGATATCTTTTATACTTTGTTTCATAAGCCATCTCAAAACGGTGATGGTAACAGCATTTCCGAACATTACATAGCAATACGAACAAAATATAAGAATATATTTTTTCCCATTTCCTCCTAAATGCTTGCTATCTAGCTCACCAGAGCATTCTCTATAATTCTTTCTACACTCGAACGAAAAAGTCGAAGAGGCCAAATCCCAACTAATCGAACGAGAACCATATAACTACTAGAGGACAAGGCTATATAACTCCATAACTTATACCTCTCTTTTAAGAATTTATCCATCTCAAAACCCTAATTACCAAAAAACAGAATTACACGACATAAACGACTTAATCGAAAGCCAACAGTTTAATCCCTCCTAAACATATCACCGATCAGTGCTCATAAACCAAGCTTTCGATTCCCACACAAACTAACACATAAAAAACGAAGTGTAGATATGTATACATGTATGCTTAGCCGGAGTTACCTCTAGTAAGGGGGTTTGCGGGGATTCTCTCGGCCAGTAGAGAACAATTTCCGATGGCCGCCATACTTGCTTTGCTGTGGTTTATTTATCCTTTTTATCGCGCAGAAGATAAATTTCAAAGAGTTGCAGAAGAAGCAGGCATCTGCAGACGAACAAGTATTATATTGTCTGGTACACAAATTTACTCATTATTACCAAATTCACCCCTCTGTTTTTGTGTTGTGTAAATGGACCAAAGCCCGTAGTAGGCCCATTTAAAGCCCAAAAACCTAGGATTATATCCACTATTTTCTGACCCAATCGTGATCGTTGGATCTCTAACAGTTTGATTTGAAAATTTTGACCATCGGAGATATCGGCGAGATATCGGCCTGTCAGTTTCGGTCACGGGCCGGAACCGATAAAAATTTCATTTTTATAATATGAAATTTTCAAATAAAAAAGGAGTCGAATCGCCGAGCCGGTGGGTTTTTTTAATTAAGTGAACCGGGACCGAACGGACCAAATGACGAGTCAATTTGTTGGCCCGTGGCCAACGGTTCGAGCTGGTTTAGAAATCGTTGAACTTAGGCCAATTCCTAAACTGCTGGCCATGGGTCAATTCGGACCGGTTCAAAACCATGAACACGTCTTGTTCGGTCTGGCCAATTTCAATACTCATATCTTTCCCATTTATGAATTTGGTCAGGCTTGACCTGGCCGGTTATGAAAATGTGGCGGGCTAGGTCTACCCCAAAGGCATAGGGGCGGGGTGGGCAACGACAGATCCGAGCCAAATTTTCATCTTTGCTAGCACTTGGTCATATGGCAAGTCCCTTGTTTCTCATAGACTAATTTTATCTCTACAAATTCGATATTTTTCTTTTTGAAAATGTTGTTGGTGCGTGTTCATTGTAGATTGGGTATCTAAATTTATTTACTAATCAATTTCATATTTAATCATCTAAATAAAGTTGACGCTATCACAATCTAGTACTTGATATTTTAATTATTTGGTCTCTTGAAAAACGACCTTGCTTGTCACATACTACGAGCGAAGTCGTACACTTACTACCGAGACTTAAATATATAGGCAAAGACTCAGTGCATCATGAGTAGAACTATTAATCGGGAACGCGATGCCATTCGGTTTAATCTTAATACGTTTTAAGCCACAAATTTATTTTTCCCGTTTGGATGAAAACAAGTCATATTGTGATGGATGTACTTTAAAATTAAACTACGTAATTGCTTTGGGTTTGATTGTATACGAATTAATTTTCTCAAAATGAGTTATTTTGGTTAATAATAGTTATTTTTTATAAAATAATGGTATAGTTAGTTGTTA
This sequence comes from Striga hermonthica, assembly GCA_902706635.1. NCBI lineage: Eukaryota > Viridiplantae > Streptophyta > Magnoliopsida > Lamiales > Orobanchaceae > Striga > Striga hermonthica. Next base: position 15,657,777 of record CACSLK010024540.1, on the reverse strand, counting down.
GTAGAATTTTAAGAATGCATTAAGTAATATTTAAAAAAAAAATGATTAAAATTGATTTGATGTAAAAGTATGAGTAAATGATTGGAAATAATAGATAGTTAAAATTATGTGAGTGAATGAATAGTTGATTTATTTTATTTAACTATATAAATAATATTAAAAATAGTGAAGTTAGATTAAAGTTGAGTTAAATTTTGAGTATTAAATAAAATTGAGTAAATTATTTCATAAACAATCAAGCCCTTGAGGATGCTAAACCAGCTAGGTGTGAGCAAAATCGAGCTGAATCAGTGCAGTTTGTTTAAGTTATTTTAATGTAAAAAAAAATGAGTTCGATTTTGGTTCCCTTTTTTATTGTGTTGTCGTGCGATGCAGTCTTTTTCACAAATTCAGTGTTTGGGCTTTCGAGGTTTGTTAGGGTTTTGCACGAACCAAACCTAAATGCATAGAAAATAATCGAAAAACAAGCGGAAACAAGCTATTTGGTTCGGTTTAGTTAATTTTATTGTAGTAATTTGTAAGTTCGATTTCGATTACATTTTTATCTGTTACGAAACTAAGTACAAGCAAAAAGCTCAATAAAATAACAAATATTTTTAAAACGTTAAATATTTGATGTGTGGATAACTTTACCCAATCAGTATCAGCAGAATTTATAATCGTCAGATCGACATACATACAAATGTTTGCGCGTGCAATTCGATGGCTCGGATTCGATACTCGATCCTATCGATCAAGAAGTCCACATATCATCATAACCTTATGAAAGGACTGAATAATTAATAAAGCCACTCCAAATCAGATGCTATTTTTCAGTGTTATGCCTAATATTTGTGTAAGGAGACATTGATTGGGCCCTCGTTTTCCTCTTTTGAAGGAACCTCTGAAGTGATCTTTTTAGTGTTGGGCTAGAAATGGGTGAATTGGGCGTCGGCAAAGGATATGGGCTAAATTCAAGCCCACTGTTTGATTTCTTTTCCGTTTCTTTACTTGCAAGAGATATAATTGTCCTGGCCTGCATTAATAAAATAAAATAAATAAATATATTACACAATAAAAAATTATTTATCTTTATAATATGTAATGTGTTAATACCCAATTTTGGCCTCGCCTACTAAAATATTACACGTGGATATGTATTAAATCAATTGTTTTATTTTAGGACTCAAAAATAACACCGCTTATAATAATAACGGGCCAAAAAAACATATATATATATATATGTATGTATATATATATATATATCTCCGATGATATACACAGACAGATAAGTGTGAGGGGGCTATTATTACTTTTCTCTTCCTAATCCTCATTTTTTTTTCCCGAAAACTCATTTACATATATTGAGCTTCTTCTTCAATTTCTCTTTATGGATTTACACAAAAATAACATACAAAGTTCAAGAAATTCGACATATTCGATATGTACAAACAATTCTGAATACCCCATGTTGATCAAAATTCACATATGAACATAACGTAACAACACTACAAATATATTATGCAACAAAATTCAAAAGAAATAATTATATTTGATCCATTTGAAAATTGTACTATTTGTGAGTTATATATATACCTGAAGCTCTGTGGCGTCACAGGAAGCAACTCTTCCATTGTAGAAAATAGTCAACGGCATCGTGATCTCGTTTGGGCTCTCCATATCAAACCTAATAATCAATCACAGCCGATTTCAATGAAATATAGTCATTTTGTCATGTGAAACGACACAATTACCTTTACTATCAGAAATTGAATCGTAGGAATCTAGGACTGCATAAATGGTTTCTGGATTTTTCTAATTAAAATATGAAGAACCTTAACTAATTTTAATATCAATCCCACTTATTTTTCGTAGTTTTGTTTTTTTTGTTTTTTTTTTTTTTTTTTTTTTTTAATTAAACACGTTTTTTTTATTTATTATTTTTATCTTTAATTTGGTGTTCAACTTGTTCATAATGAAATATGGATTGTTTAATAGTCTAGCATGTAATGATGCCGAAATTTAGACTCTTGCTTTTGCTTTGGCGAGTGTAACGATATTAATGAGATCGTAATCTCAAGAACATCTAAGAACGATATCAAATTCTTATATCATAATCAACTTCAATTGAAGAACACAAAAGTGGAGAAGTCCTTTAAATAAGGCTCATAAAGCATACTCCTAACTTGTCCAACAGGACAAGATCTCTTACTAAATATTCTCTTATCAGTAATAAGAATAATAATTATTCTCTTACCAATTAAATACTAAAAATAAAAGGAATAATAATAAAAAAGACCAATAATAATAAAAAATAAATATAGATTGTAAATTAATGATGCTAGACGATATCTCGTTTGCATCATTCTCCTCAGAGAGGATTCGCCCTCGAATCCGCACATCGCGTCGTCATCCGTGTTCGATACACAACGCCGATCTCAAATGGAACCGGCCTCCGCCTATCGACAATATTTGTCAACAAGACATGTGGGAACATAGCTGAGTCCCAGTTAAGCTTTTTGACGGGCCACGTGTCTGAACCCTCCGTTTTCGCCCACAGAATGTGCCAAAAACAACATATCCAGAACATGTGAGCTAAGGTTTCTGTTAGGGTGCGGACCAATCGAACACTAAATTCTTACAACAGCTGAATTCGATACCCGGAACATTATGTAATTTCTCCGGCCCCAGAAGCTCCTCATCGGAAATTGGTGGACTCTCGTAGAATGGCCCGCCAACTTGCTCTCCGTCGAATTCGGGGATGTTAACGCGAAACGGGCCCTCACATACACCATATTCGCTATTACATTCCCTGTGCAAACGCCCAATTCTCCAGATCCATGACAGACCAAAAAAAAAAGTGCCTGAAGTCCGGATCGTGTCATTGCCGATCGAACATCGCGAAGTCGACGCTATCACATTCAAGTCTCCAATTGTGTCGGGCACAATATCCGCTGGCGGTAGCCTCCTGGCGCTTGCCTCTGTCGTCGCGTTGATCGTCACCGTTCACCGGGCCGTATCGCCGCATATCATGGCCACCGTATGCAGTGAAGTGCTCAGCCTCGTCGTGCAGAGGTTGATAATTGCCAAAGGGGTTCACCTATGAGATTGTCTCTTCGCCATCTTCGTCATTGGACGTTGGTTGTAGAGATATCCGGCGGGCACCCCGCTTGGAACACGTCCTCCGCGAACTCCCCGTGCACGCCCCGGTTGCCTCATAGTTTGTCTGCAAATCCTCAACCATGTTGTTTGATTGTAAGACTCACTTCTCTGATCCTCGTTGAAAGATCCTCAACTTAACGATCCAATTGATTGATCTGGCGGCCGAAGCCCGTGGCTTGTCAACCAGGATGCTCAATGGTGGCGTCACGCCGTTCGACGTCGTCTATTCGGGGCGACATCTTAAATTGTACGTGCTGACTTCTGATACCAACTAATGTACCGAAACGTACGAGTAAGATGATATTAATAAGCTTGCAATCTCAAGAACACCTAAACACGATATCAAATCTTAATTCATAATCAACTTCAACTGAAGAACACAAAAGATGAGTCATTTAAAACTCTACTCCTAACTTGTTCAACAAGACAAAATCTCTTACTAAATATTCTAATACCAATAATAAAAGTAATAACTATTCGCTTACCAATTAAATATAAAACATAAAATGAATAATAATAATAATAATAATAATAATAATAATAATAATAATAATAATAATATTAATAATACTAATAATAATAATAAAAGTACCAATAATAATAGATCTATTTAATTAATGATACGTGGTTCAACCAGATTTACAACATGTTTTATCAATTGTAATAAGTATTTATTAAATTTTATTGTTATAATATAAACTAGTACGACGCCCATCTATTACATGGGTGCTTGCTAATTTTTTCTTAAAATCTAAAATTAATGAGAAAAAGTAGTTGAAAATTTAAATATCTTTTATAAATATA
>CACSLK010024540.1:15590272-15602960 GCA_902706635.1 Striga hermonthica | reverse complement strand
CCGCAAAATGAACATGGATATTTGTCATGTTCATTTTGGACATAAGATACTGAAAAGGTTGAGGACCAAGGGCTTTAGTAAGGATGTCTGCCACTTGCTCCTTTGATGAGATATGACTGAGTTGAACAATGCCTTTTGAGATTTTCTCCCTTATAAGATGGTAGTCTATTTCTATGTGCTTGGTCCTTTCATGAAAAATTAGATTGTGAGAAATAGCAATTGCTGACATGCTATCTGAAAAATAGACACTGGGAAATTGAGTGAGATTTGTAAGTAAGAAAGTAAATATAAAAGCCATCGAGCTTCACAGGATGCTGAAGCTAAGGCTCTATATTCACTTTCTGCAGAGGACCGGCTTACTGTGGTCTATTTCTTTGATTTCTAGGAAATTAGAGAATTTCCCATAAAGAACATGTAACCAGTAATGCTTTTCCTTGAATCAATACAGCCAGCTCAATCACTATCACAAAAACACTGTAAAGACAAAGAAGAATTTCTAAGGAAGAGAATACCTTGTCCCACAAATTGTTTGATGTACTTGAGAACTTTATGTGCTGCAGTTAGATGAAGTTCAGTTGGATTGCTCTTGTGTGGACTCAAGGCCTGCACACTATAAGAAATGTTTGGTCTGGTAATGGTTATATATAATAACATGCCAATCAGCCTTCTGTACGAGGTTTGATCTAAGGATTTATCTTATTTGGCAGAAAGAGATGTTAATTTGAGATTAGTATCCATATGTGTGTTGGGAGGTTTACCAGCTAAAAAACAAGAATCAGAGAGGATATCCAAGGCATATTTTCTTTGGCATAGATTTATGCCTTTTTCAGAATGTGCAACTTCAATGCCTAGGATGTATTTAAGTTGACCAAGGTCTTTTATTGTAAAACAGACATCCAAATGATTTTTGATAGTTGTAATTTGACTTATATCATCACCAACCAAGATAATGTCATCCACATATATCAATAATGCCAAAAAATGATTATCAGACTGTATTGTGAATAATAAACAATCAGAAATGGATGACTGAAGCCATAATGTAGTAAGCATGTGGTTAACTTTTGAAACCATTGTCTGAAGGCTTGTTTGAGGTCATATAGACTTTTGGTCAATTTACAAACTTTAGAACAATGCAAAGAATCAGACAAATAACCAGGGGGAGGGGTCATGTAAACTTTCTCATTAGGATCACCATGTAAAAAAGCATTATTTACATCTAATTGATGCACATACCAGTTTTTAATAGATACAACAGCAAGAAGAAGCCTAACTGTGGTTATCTTAGCAACATGAGAAAAAGTATCACAATAGTCTATTCCTTCCTCTCGTGTGTAACCTTTTGCTATTAATCTTGCTTTGTATCTTTCTATGGAACCATATGACTTAAATTTTATTTTGAAAACTCATTTACAACCTGTTATATGTTTACTAGGAGGTAAGTTTATTATAACCCATGTGTTAGTTTTCTCAAGAGCCTGTAGCTCTTTCTTCATGGCTTCTTGCCAAAGAGGATCCTTAACAGCTTGTTTATAGGTTTTGGGTTCAGTCACGGCAGAGATAGATGCAGTGAAACATGCATGAGAAGATGATAGTTGTGCAGTGGAAATGTGATCTTCAATGGGATATGTAATGTTATGATGAGATGTTCCATAAATGTCTTCATAATCCTCAGTGAAAGTAAGATTAGTTGCTGAGGAAAGAGAGTGTTTGTAAACATTGAGGTAAGAAGGTATGTTCTTTTTCTAGATGAACTTCTGGATGTGGAAGAGTCAGAAACATGCACAGTGATGTTGTCTGTAGAGGAATTGGCAATTCAGGGACCATGGAATCAGTATTTTCAATATGAATGGGTGGTGAGTTTGTAGGTGGTGATATTAGAGGGGAGGCTTGTATGGTTGTGTTGTGTTTGATATGATCATGAGGAAAATCTGGTGGAAAAGGAAACATCATAGATGAGTTGTCAGAACTAATGGAAGAAGGGTTCTCAAAGGGGAGTATATGCTCATAAAATATGACATTTCTGGAGATTATAATGTTCTTGGTATCCAAATTGTAAAGCCTGTAACCTTTACAACCAAGTGGATAGCCAAGTAAGATGCATTTTGATGCCCTTGGTGAAAATTTAGTTCTTCTGGATTTTTGTAAAGTTGATGTATAGCATATGATCCTATGACTTTGAAATGATCATAGGTTGGATTTTTTTTTGAAAAAGAAGTTCAAAAGGAGAATTGCCATGAAGAACATTAGAAGAGATTCTATTTATGATATGGGCAACATCAGTTATGCAATCTATCCAGAAATGTAAAGGCAAGTGAGCATGGAACATGATGGCCCTAGATACTTGAAGCAAATGCTGATGTTTCCTCTCAACCCTACCATTCTGTTGAGGGGTTTCAACAGATGATGTTTGATGAATTATGCCATGTGAGTGATAAAAATCATGCAGAAGAAATTCAGTACCATTATTTGTCCTAATGGTTTTGATTTTCTTGTGAAACTGAGTTAAAACTAAGTTGTAAAAATGTTGAAGATAATAATGAGTGTTTGATTTGAGAACTAATGGATATATCCAAGTAGTTCTACTATAATCATCTACAATTGTAGGAAAATATTTATGACCAGATATAGATGTCAAAGAAAAGGGACCCCATAAGTCACAATGAATTAAATCAATGATAGTAGAAGCAATAGAGATGCTGACAGAAAAATATAATTTCTTTTGTCTACTATAATGACAAATATCACAAGGATTATGCAAATGGACTTGCAATTGACATAGTCAATTGAGAAAGTTTATGAAATGATAAATATCCAAGTCTGGCATGCCAAACTTCAATGTCATGAGAAGATATATTTGCAACAAAACTATCAGAGGATGCATAGTTGTGAGTACACATATATCAGATGATACATGGTTGTCAGATACAGAAACATCAAAAACATGTTTAACAAAGGTATTAGCAACATGACTATTAGAATTGAAAGACAAATGATATAAACCATGTTTAGCTTCAGCAAAACCAATCATTCTATTGGTTCTGATGTCCTATAATATGCAATGAGATGACAAAAAATTTACAAGACAATTAATTATTTGTAGAAGTCCGTTTAGACACTTATATAAGATTGAAAGAAAAAGTAGAAACAAACAGTACATTCTGGAGCACAAGCTTAGACCCCAAATTTATCTGTCCCACATGGCATGCAGAGGTATGTTGTCCATTTGGTAAATTAACTTGGATATTAACAGGTGTAGGGGAGAAGAATATAAAGATTTATCACAATTCATATGATCTATAGCACCACTATCAAGAATCGAGGTATGCTTATCAAAAAATGCATATGCAGAACATGAAAAATGAAGATTACCAGTAGAGGTGGATGGTGTAAAAGCAGTAGCAACAACATGAGGTTGGGAAACATTTTGTTGGATTGTGGTTTTCTTAATAGCCTGTGACCCTTTGAAGTTAAAAAACTCATGAAATAGGTCATCAGTAATGTTGAGATTATTGTTTTCAGTAGAAGCTGTGGTTTGGTTTGGTAGTGGAAGAAACAGAGTTGACAGCAGTATGAGAGGGATGAATTCTAGGACCCTTAGGACCTACCAAATGAGAGAGATATCCTATGACCTAGTAACACCTCTCAGAAGAATGATTATTATAACCACAATGTTGGCATTTTAGCCTTTTCTTGTCATTGGTGAATGTTTGTGGTTTGGATTGAGGAGGTTGGAATTTGTTGTGAGACTATGATGTTTTGAGAAGCATGGCAAGGTGATCAACATTTTTGTTTAGAACATGTAATTTTTTTTGACTCTCCTCTTGAAGTAAAAGAGAATAAACTTTGGATAGAGAAGGCAGAGGAGATGTCAATAGAAAATGGCTTCTTAGAGAAGAATATGGCTCATTAAGGCCAATAACAAATTTCATAACAGAATCAGACTGTTGAGCATTAGACGTGGCATCAAAGATATTGCAGGTACATGAATTGCAAGCACCACAAGTACAACGAATAACAGTACGGTAAGTAATGTATTCAGCCCACAGAGATTTGATGGAATTATAGTATTGAGTCACAGATAATGAGCCCTGGTCCATAGAACTGAGAGATTTTTTAAGTTGGAAAACCCTAGGACCACTACTCTAGGCATAACGAGATTTGATTTCATCCCAAACATCCTTAGCAACAGTAAAAAATAACAGAGATTGACGATTTTTTTAGTCACAGAGTTAAGTAGCCATGAAAGTACCAGATTATTTGCCCTAGGGCTGCAAACGAGCCGATCCGAATCGAGCATTCGCCTTATCGAGCAGGATTGAGTTTTTTTTTGGCTGCTCGAGCTCGTCGAGCTCGATTTTTTAGGCTCGAGCTCGACTCGATAAAAAATTAGAATAGCTCGAGCTTGGCTCGAGCTCGACACAAAATTAAAATGCTCGAGCTCGACTCAAGTTCGACTCAAAAATTTTGAAGTGGAAAGGTAAAATTACCATTAAACACCTATGCTAATATATATAATAAGGGGTATTTTCGTAATTTAACTGTATCTCGAGCCGCTCGACGAGCTGCTCGACAAGACAAAATATATACTCGAGTTCAGTCAAACTCGTGCTCGAGTCGAGCTTTGACTCAAGCGCTCGCGATTAGCTCGTGAGGCGCTCGACTCGTTTGTAGCCCTAATTTGCCTTAACCCATGCAAGAGATTCAACATGGAATTGAGTAAGAGAGGGGACAGAAACGGTACGATCTATAAAACCAGCTTTTTTCTTAACACAGAGAGCCATGAGTATTGCTCGTGACCAGGAAACATAATTTTCGCCATTAAAGATCTCTGCAACGATAAGCGCAACCGGATTATCACTCGGGTGAAGGAAAAAAAGGCGATGACGGATCGTCGGTTGGCGGTGCAGTGGCCATAGAAATCGTCGATCGAAAGTGAAAAATTCAAATCATATGGTTTGAAGAGACAAATCTAGGGTTACGAGAACCAGGTATACAACCAAACGCCAATCGAGATTTCAAATAAAACAAAAAATCTAAGAAATATGAAGCAGCAGAAAGATATAACAATGATCGATTGAAACTCAGTGATTGATACCATAATATGAAAGATTCATTGAACAAAATTGAACAAGACGTTTTGTATGTACGAGAGAAAAAAGAGAAAGCTTCAATATTTGGAGAATGGAAAATACAACTTGTGTTCATAAAACTCTTAGAGCATGTTTGTTTATGAAAACCTTTGGTTTTGTTTGGCTTTTTTAGTTTGGTTTGATTAATTTTGAAAAAGATGGCATGATTAGTTGTTCGTGGGTATATTAAAATAATATTTAAAATAAAATAATTAAAATTGATTCGATGTAAAGTAGGAGAGAGATGATTTGAAGCGATAGTTAAAATAATGTGAGTGAATGAATAGTGAATTAAGGTTGATGTGGTGTGTATGAATGATTAATTGATATTATTTAATTATATTGATAATAATAGTGGGGTTAAATTAAAGTTGAGTTAAAAAAAAATAGTTGAGTTAAAATGTTGGATTTTTTTTTTGAAAATTCTTATAAACAAACATGCTCTAAAATTATTCCCTTTTATATTAGGGATAGTTAACTTATTGGGCTGGTGTGATAAACATATAATGAAGGCCCAATACATATACAATAATAGAAAGCCTAAATACAAAACTAATAACAAAGGCCAATTACATAGTTGTTAAATATCATCTAAAATTTCAATAAAAAACACATTTCAATGGAATATTTTCGTCAAAACCACTCCAACGAAAGCTATATCATTTAAATATCTGTAGAAATTTTCATTGAAATATATTACATTAGAATTTTCTAGTGAAATTTAACAATTTTTTTTGTAGTGTTTAAGCACTGATTGAATCAATAATTTGACCGATTCGATGATCATCCCAGTTTTCATAACCCAACATTACATGAAAAAATACGTGCTACCGGCTGGTAATGTGAATGTGATATACTAGTGCACTTCTAAACCAAATTTATATTTATTTATTTCCGAAAACATAGATGTAGTTGCATTAATTTAATTGCCAAATTATATGACGGGTTGGAGAGTGTTGTGATCTTATCTATGAAAGATTTGGCAGTAGACTGGACCTTAGCGGGCCCCATTCTCTCCACTTTGTTTGGTGAATGCATAAATAATAATAAAAATATAATAAAATATACTACTCCCAATACAATTAAATATTCATCTACTTATATGCCTATTTTATAGATCCTGTTGAAATCTGCATCATCTTGACCTTTACTTTATTATAGAACTTAGGATTAAAATATAATAGTCTGATAGTGGAACAAGACAATCTGGCTTTGCTGTTGCATCTATTGTTATATAAAATTTGTACGTTGGAATAAACATTATTATTATTTTTTTTATTATTATTTTTATTATTATTACTATTATTATTATTATTATTAAAATTATTAAACTTGAATTTAGGTCAACAGATCCCAAGCTTATGTGGCCTGGAAGACATACAAATCAAACGTTTTTGGGTTTTCGGGATTTCTTTTTCTTTTTTTGGTGCAATCAACTCATTTATATTGCTCTCACATATTCATAATAAGTGTCGTTTTGAAAAATTACACAGTTATTATGAATATTTTTTGGTCAATAATAACCCGCATTACTGAGGACAAGATGAATGATTTGAGAAAAGATGAATAGTGAATATGAAAAGACGTAGTGTATTTATTAGCTAGATGAAGATAATAATAGAAAAATATGTACAAAATATTTAAAACGATATTTATTTTGTTAATAGTTGCAGTTTTTCTATAAAACCAGATGGTTGGTTTCCTTATGGAACCAACCACCTATGGGACAGCTCCACATGGGGCTGTCCCACATGACTTTAATGTGGGACATCCCCATGTGGAGCTGTCCCATTGGTGGTTGGTTCCATAAGGAAACCAACCATCTGGTTCCTTAGCAAAATTGTTAATAGTTGATACTTGATGTTGCCAAAATGACATTTAAAAAAGGCAAAATTGCGGCTAATATCATGACCTTTACCGAGATTGTAAATTAATCACAACCTTTTAACTTTTGCATAATATATCACGATCTTCAGTTCTTTACAAAACGATACATGCGCTGCCCCAACTTGTCTGACGTGGCACTCAAAATGCCAATGCGCCTGCTGATGTGTATTTAACAAACGATTTTTTTGCATAATTAATCACAACCTTTTAACTTTTGCATAATATATCACGCCCTTAAATTTTTTTGTAAAACGATACACATTCTCATCTGCTGCCCCAACTCGTATGACGTGTATTTAACAGATGATTTTTTTTTTCCATCTCATCCCTGGATGAGATGAGGGGGAAATTTTGGAACCCTTGGGGATATATTAGGCTAGAGCTGGAGATTTTGGAACATGAAAAGATTCAAACACCGGGTAGCCTCTCAAGGAAGGTTAGCCGAATTACTTTGCACGTGTATTCAGTCACACGAAAAGAGAAAACAAATCCGAAACACTCTAATTCAATTATTTTTTGTTTTGGTTGTCAACTACAAATTCTAAAAATAAAGCATGACACACTTCAAATTCCAAATGGAGTTCAAATAATGATTGGTGAGTTAGGGAGTCGGAGATATTCGTTTATGGTTCTCAAGCAATCAATTAGAACGCAACCGCTCGGTTAATAGATCAAATAACATATTCGTTTAGAGACTTGTTCTCAATAACTCTTCGTAACGATCAATTATAACATATAGACAATCTATTAACGAACAAGTCTATTCTAAACGAGCCGAGATCAATCAATTTCTCCCCTTCTGGTTCTACAAATTGATTAACTAGATTAAAATGATGATCAAACATCTAACCTAGATTAAGCACAACTCGAATAGATTGAACGACAAACACGTACACACGAATCTCAATCGAACCAAAACAGATATCCCCTATCCCTAACGAAGCGATTTAGCCACACATATTGATATCAATCCCAACAAAAGATTCAACATAATAAATTACTTCCATAATCAAATGAAAGGAAATTATTATTAATCCAAGTCGAGAATAAAATCAAATTACAAACCAAGCCGTGTTCGTTATGGAGTGCCACAATCTCCAAAACTCGAATCCAAGCAAAATCCAAAGCAAACCAAGTGAAAGTTGTTGAGAGAATGAGTTTTGAGATGAAAAAAAGAAAAAAAGATAAAAGTCTCAATAATCTGTTTTTTTCTCCAACCCTAGCCTCATATATCCCCAAGGGTTCCAAAATCTCCCCCTCATCTCATCCAGGGATGAGATGAAAAAAAACCATATGTTAAACCATGTATCGTTTTGCAAAAAAAATTAAGGGCGTGATATATTATGCAAAAGTTAAAAGGTTGTGATTAATTATGAAAAGAAATCGTCTGTTAAATACACATCAGTAGGTGCGTTGGCATTTTGAGTGCCACGTCAGACGAGTTGGGGCAGCGCATGTATCGTTTTGCAAAGAATTGAAGGACGTGATATATTATGCAAAAGTTAAAAGGTTGTGATTAATTTGCAATCTCGATAAATGTCATGATATTAGCCGCAATTTTGCCTTTAAAAAAAAAATAAGAGATAGTATATATTTTTATAAATATTAGTAGATAAATAATGAAGATGCTAATAAAATTAACTAATCATATTAATGCGAATATTTTTAAAGAATGTCGAAGGTATGTAAATGAGCCTTGAAGAAATGGGCACATTTGAGTTGCTATTTTATTATAGTCCAATTAGAAGGCCCAACGAATTCGCAGCAGCACATTAAAATCCAGTCCAATTGGCAATGGTAAGTGAGGGTAACATGGTAATTCGTGATGGATTTTGTTTCATGCACTTCCTTCTTCAATGGAAACTAGTACGAATCCCGTGCGATGCACGGGTAAGAGGTATTCATTAATATTTATAATAGAAAATTCTCAATATAATTATTTATTTATAAATTAAAAGCATGTAGTCAATATTTAATACAATGTACCTATATTAATTTATTAAAAATATTATATAAATATAAATTGTGCAAAATTACATAAAAATATCTATTGAAGGTTAGTTCACAACCCGCGCGTTATACACAACTTATAATAAATTACGTTATATTAGTTTCAGAATATGTGTCATCTCAAAATTTTTATTCATAAATTAAATTTTACTATAACGCGATACACAAAATAATTATTATCGTAAAATTTTATAATATATTTAAAAACCTATGTGTATAAATAAGTATAAATATAAAAATTATATTTTTTTATTAATTAAAATAAAGTTATTTTTATACAAAATATCCAAATCGAAATATTTAACTAGATGAGTACAAACAATAAGTTATAAGATTTAATATGCCAAAAAAAATCGGCTCTCCTTATCATGCTAAAAAAAGGAACAGTGCATTTCACACAAAAATTATTTGAATGTCGTAACAGAAAATGAATTAATTTGATTAACCAAAGCTTTTTATATAAAAAAAAAAAATCTATAGACACACTATATATTAAAATATGAGTTCATAGTATTTTATCGGAGTGATTAAGTTTCCATCAACAAATTTTCTACCAAAAAATAGTCATTAAATAGCCTAAATAAATTTACTCACTTTATACCATATATTGATTAATTTATTGCCTATAGAAACAACTATCAATACCAAAAATAAATTCATCCATTTTATACAATATATTAATTAATTCCCATGATTTAAGTAATTAAGGTATTTTAAAATATAGCTTAATTACTTCCTTAAATAATGAGCCGCAATTTCCATAAGTGATCACTTGATATTTACCATAAATTGTTAAATTAATTTCCCAAAATATTAAATAGATTTTTTTAGAGAAATAGTTACTATTTAAAAAATAATCAAACATTATATATATATCATACCTTTTTATATATACAAGAAAATCAAATCATTTTCTAGCATGAATCAAATAGATGGAATTGTTGATAAACGAATTTGATCAACGAAAATATATACCCATATTCTGTGAATAATCGGTGTTGGATTAATATGTATTTTTATTGATTTTTTTGGGAGTTGAAGATCCCTCATTCTTTCTTGATTTGGTGTGTTATAGAAGACAATGAATAGTCCCCCTTTTCTCTCTCATCTTATACATATATATATCCACATGCCCCTTTTACACTAGTGGGCAATATAAAATAATAAAAGATGCAAATAGCATATTTGCATTAAATGTGATGTAACATCGTGGGGCCCGATCGTGACACTTGACGGTTTCGATTGACATCTACTTTATCGGCAATTAATGTGTCTATCGGAGATGGGTCTTCTCGATATTCGGGTCGGGCTGGCGACACTTAATTCTGCTCGGCTCGAACGTGGAGGATCTGGACTTTTCGGAACTCAGTTGATATTAAATAATCAGCTCGGGAAACCTGCTATATTTATATTTATCTAATACATATCCACGTGTCATATTTTTATTGTTCGAGGCCAATTTGTGTATCAACAAGAGGCCCCCGACTTTAGGACATGTTCTGAACATAACTGTTCTAAAGTCGCGTTTATAATATGATTTGGCAGACTTGTGCCTATAATTTTTCGAGCTTGAGACTCTTTATGCTGGGGTAGATAGCATTCATGCAATACATAAGGTTATAATATCATGTCTTTATCTTATAGAGATCATCGAATGGATATGTGTCGATATATAATTTCAGGGTGCTTTGGGACCCTCAATCATCATGTTGATCGTTCTCAGGCATGGGCCTTCCGTCTTGTATTTTAGTCGCGTTTTATGTTCTTGGATGAGCTTAGTCGGTGAAATGGATGGACAATTCTTCGGAATTGCTATTGAATGAGGCCTAAGAGGCCTAGTCGGGTAATTTACGTTTTGCGCGCGGTATTAAGCGTTTGATTGATCTGCTCTTGTGTTGATGATAACGATATGGAATTGTGTGGGCATTCGGGCCCCGTGAGTTGTAATCGATGTACGCGAATGTTGTTATATGATTCCTAACAACGATTTAGTTCCGCGTTTATTTAATAGTGATGATTAATGTGATCGTAAAGCATGCATAAAATACTCAACAGTGGCCCCGGTCCGAGGTGAACCGAGGTGAAAAGCTTCTATGAGCTGTTTCGTGTTTTATTATAAGAGATTGGTTTTTCAGGGATCGAATCCCGTACAAGTACCATCAGCTAGCTATTTATAGTAACTTTTTTTGGTATATACATCGGGATTCGTGCGTCGCTTGTCTGATAAAGCTACTTTTGAGGGGCGGCAGAACTAGTGGGCCCTACGTTAATGATAACAAAACCTCGTAGATCGTGAGAGGGGCGTGTAGGCGCCTTGTCACATACTTTAGGAGGTGACGACCTCGGTTCGCGTTGACCTCGGTTTGGAGTGACTTCGGTGGGTAGTCACTTCGGTCTTTTATGGTTATACTGGTTTATTGTGTGAACCGGGATGGCTTTGGGTCACGTTGATGTTGGAGTCAATGTCGCCTAAGATGCGGGTCAAGGTCCTTAATTGTGTTTTACCAAGGTGAGAACACTTGGTGAAAATCTGTTATTGTCTGGGGAATAACAGGGGTAATCTGAACAGACGTAACGGTCGACAATTTAACGTCAACGCGAATGGTCGCGCCGTAATGGTCTTAAATGAGGTAACGATCGTCTTTAATAGAGTGCCACGTGTACAGTAAGCTTCTGTTAGATGAAAGGGTGGCACCGGTTGGAATTAGGGGTCGCGTCGGTTGCACGCGCCCCTAATTAGGATCTCTAACAGTAAGAAATTGGAGATTATAAATAGGGCTTCGCAATTTCCGATTGAACTTTCTTCACTTTCGCTTCAATTCTTGAGCTTTTGCATACAGTAACCTTGTTGTTGAATTTTCCTTGAAAACTTAAAAGTTATTCTCTGTGCACCGTTCGACTGCGGATTCTTTGGTAAGCCTCACCTCTAATTTTTATCTTGTTATTTGTTCTGTGTTCTTCTTTTCGTGTGATGGCGTCAAAGGGAAAGGGTAAGGCGGTGGCGTGTTCTTTTAGTACCGAGTTAGTTCCGTTGGAAGTATATCACGACTCGGAATTGGTCGAATTAGCTTTTGAGTATCATCGGTGGGATCCGATGTTAGTGAGGCATCTAGATATCAAGCCTAACGATGAAGATGGTGACTGCGTGGTGGAAGAAGACGCTATCTTCATTGAGGTGCCTCACTGGAGGAGGCCGGTGAGAAGATGGCCTGATCCTGCAATTGATTTTGACGGCGAGCCGAGCATTTTGACCGATGCTGATGTGGTGATGCTGCGAGAACAAGTGCGGATTTCGCCTTCGGTGAAGATTTTCGCCCCTTATCCCGGAGAAAGAATAACAAGTCCTCCTCCGGGGTGCGTGGGCGTATTTGCGGAAAGCTTGAGATCGGGGTTGAGATTCCCGTTACCGAACTTGATCACAGAATACCTCTGGAGTTGGGGGTTACCGTTGTGCCAGATTACTCCCAATAGTTGGAAAAAGATAATCGGTTTAATGGTGCTGCTGCACGAGCAGGGCGAGGGATTGCCATCATGTGAAGAAATGAGGAGCATCTTTGCTTTTAAAAAGAGCCTGAAGAGACAGGTTGCGGAGTCTTCGTGCTGTTTCTTTGCCGGAGCGAAACCACAACACGGCCTAAAAGTCGGTGAGATAATAACCG
>CACSLK010024540.1:15577541-15589567 GCA_902706635.1 Striga hermonthica | reverse complement strand
TTAGTGAGGCATCTAGATATCAAGCCTAACGATGAAGATGGTGACTGCGTGGTGGAAGAAGACGCTGCCGTCGTTGAGGTGCCTCACTGGAGGAGGCCGGTGAGAAGATGGTCTGATCCTGCGATTGATTTTGACAGCGAGCCGAGCATTCTGACCGATGCTGATGTGGTGATGCTGCGAGAACAAGTGCGGATTCCACATTCGGTGAAGATTTTCGCCCCTTATCCCGGGGAAAGAATAACAAGTCCTCCTCCGGGGTGCGTGGGCGTATTTGCGGAAAGCTTGAGATCAGGGTTGAGATTCCCGTTACCGAACTTGATCACAGAATACCTCCGGAGTTGGGGGTTACCGTTGTGCCAGATTACTCCCAATAGTTGGAAAAAGATAATCGGTTTAATGGTGCTGCTGCACGAGCAGGGCGAGGGGTTGCCATCATGTGAAGAAATGAGGAGCATCTTTACTTTTAAAAAGAGCCCGAAGAGACAGGTTGCAGAGTCTTCGTGCTGTTTCTTTGCCGGAGCGAAACCACAACACGGCCTAAAAGTCGGTGATATAATAACCGATATCCCGGAAACTCTCCACGGATTCCAAGAAGAGTGGTTGTGGATTGAGGGAGAATGGCAATCCGAGAGCTTTTTCCATGAACCTCGGATTGACGGGATGACGATTCCGATGTTGATTCATTTCGGAGCAAGTGTGTTTATGTCGTTTTTTAATTCGGGTATATCTTTCTGATTTTGGTTTTGTTCTGTGTACTAACAGGTCGGAACTTTTACCCTTTGTAGAAAAAGAGACTAAACAGAAAGAGCCGAGGCTTAGTCCAGAGTTCAGTGGGAAGCTAATTACACTTGCTGGCTTGGACAAGGAGATACGATATTATCGCACACTTGTAGTAGATCCGAAACTTGAAGCTGCCGGTCTATCTCCTGGAGTTTCTAGTTTGAAATTTGACCCCGGTAAGTGGACTTTAATATTTTAGGATCTTTGTCCGTACTTCAATATATGTAAAACAACTGGCTGTAACTTTGATCGTCTACTGTTTTTTAATGCAGTATACTATCCGCTCCTCGGATTTTTGGGTTATTGTTCTGTTAAAGGAGGCTAAGGACTTCAGGCGCAAGTATCCGAATAGGGATCTGCAATCCAAATTTGGTAAAAGTCGAGATCTGCGATTGACTAACGCCATGAGGAGGGATCTAGTTCGCGCTTTGGTGAAGAGGACTGCTGGTCAAAAGAATGCCGGCAAAAAATCGACCGAGGTGGGGTCGAGCGCGACTTCGGCTTCTGTTCCAGAGAGCCCGAAGTCTCTACAAGAAGTGACAACTACCGAGGTGCCGCCAGTTGTGAATGCTGGTGCAATCAACCAGGCAGAGCCTGAGCCTAATGTGACAGGATCCGAGGTGGCCGTGGTCGAGTTACCGCACTCCGGGGTGCAGAGAGAGGAGCCGGAGAAGCTATCATCTCCTTCGAAGTCCGTGGAGTCTGCTCAGCTCGAGAGAAGGAAAAAGAGAAAGTTGGTGAAGATGTCCGACGTGGGAGCTTCTTCTGGAGCAGAGAGGAGGTCAAAGAAGAGGCACGACTCTGGTCGTAAGGTTGGTGAGAAGGGTGCAGATGAATCGCCTCTGTTTGAGAAATCATTTCTGTCGATTGATGACGACAGGGTTGCCAAGGTCAAGGTGCCTGAAGGCGTTGTGGAAGAGTGGTTCACCACTTTTCAGTCTGTCAAGTCCCCGCACATGTCCTCGAGAATCGACATGCCAGAGAACACTAAAGCTGCGGCACGGGTGCCTTTGACGGTATGGGACCCGAAGTCCGAAGTGGGCGTTTCCTCCTTATCAAGCGTAGATAAATTGAGTTACGCCAAAGCGTGTTTGGGCCGGGCTTTGGTCAGTCTGGTCGCGGCTGAAGACAATCACAGTCGGATTACGGCTCAATTGGACGGGAAGAAAGACACCATTGCTGCGCGGGATGCCATGATTGCATCGTTGAAGGAGGAGTCGGCTAAGGTGGAGGCCGACATGAAAGACAAAATTTCTGAACAAGTCGCTCAGTTGGAGGTGGCGCAGGCTGAAATATTGGCGTTATCCGAGGAGAAAAAGGCTTTTGAGACTGAGGTGGCTGATCTTAAGGTGCGTCTTGCCTTTGCCGAGCAACATTCCAAGGCTTTAGAGGCCAAGGTTGAGGAGACAGAGAAAGCGCTGTCAGATGAGAAGGCCGAGCATGAAGCAACTCGTAAAGAGTGTGCCGAGGTCCGTGAACTTGTGGGCCGACAACGAGATGCGCATCAGGCTGAGTTAGCTAAACTTGAGAAGGAGAAATCGTCTTATGGCGAAGCCATGTATGAGATTGGCCTTCAAGCTGGAAAGGATTCTATTCCCGAAGCGGAGGTTGCTCAGATATGTAATGAGGAGGTTGCAGACGGGGCTGGTGCCGAAGTGGAGGAAGAAGTTGGCCCAGACTTGGAACTTGAGATGAACACTTGCCTAGCACTCCGGTGGGTCATCGAGCGTTACGATGCAGGTTATTACGATATCGACGATATTCGTCTGTTCTTATTTCGCAAACTCGAAAAGTATGGTTTCGACACCGAGATAAAGGGGATGCACGTGGAAGCCGACGAAGATGAGCGGGAATTTTGTGTTTGGATGCTCCGCCGATCTGAAGAAATGACTGCGAATCCCGACTTGCCACCGCTTTCCGAGGACAGGGCATCTCTCCTCCGCCGCGCTTATGTCAATATGATTTTGGAAGAGAAAAAAAAGAAAAGAAAAGAACTGGCCGACATATATCTCTCAACTCTTTCCGACGTGGAGGTTGAACAACATTTTGATGATATGACCCCGGAGCAGATTTAGAGCACGGTTAAGGCTTATATTGAGGAGAAGGCTAAGTCGACTGACAAGGAAGTCGAGATCATCAAGACTGTCCCTCCAGTTGAGGGTGATTCTGATAACGTGCGAGATCCTCGTGATGAGCTCGTTCCAGTGTCAGATGCAACTATTGAGGAAGCGGCCAGGACAAAGGAAGTGGCGGTCTTAGAGCGATTATCTGCAGGGACGGAAGTCGGGGAGAGCAGTGGTACCGGCCACGATGTTGAGAAGAAGACCGATGCGGCTTGAAGTTTGGAAGTATTTTATTACTGCGCTTTTAGTTTATTAATTTCGAAGTAAGACATCGGGGTGCCAGCATGTTGGCATCCTTAGTAAGATTTTATACGTTTAAGTAAGTAGTCGGGGATGTCAGGTTTACTGACTCCCTTAGTAGGACATATGTAAGGAATTCCCCGATATTTTAATATAGATTTGAAGTATTCGTAGATTTTCATTTGTGTTTTCCGTGCAAATGTCAGCAAGGTTTGATCAAGTATACTGAACTCGGTACGTATTCTTTAAAATGAAATGTCCCAACTCAGGTTCATTCATGTCAGTAGCCGAGTTGTGGGCCTTTCTGATAAAGATAAATTCCGAGTTTCGCAATGAGCTGTTTTCAATAACTTCGGCCACTAGTGTAAGTCAATATACGAACATCATTAGGAATTCACAAAACTTAACATATATTTGGGCCGTACATAAAACAAAATAGAGTTCACCGAACTTCGTCAGAGTTCGATTGTGAAACGGCCCAAACCGATTCATTTATTTTATGTTCGGTAATCATCGGGACCCGCCAAATCAAGTTTGGTGAAATGGCGTTTGACGAGCTTCAACCCCCACCCAAAATATATGTAGGTTTTGGATAGATTATGGGGAATCAGCGAGACTGAGTGTCGCAATGCTTACATCGGTACAAAGTATTTATAGAACTGAGTTTCAAAGTGTTTTACATCGGTACCGAACTGTTGCTCGGATTTTTCAAAAATGAAAGTATGAAAACTTTCAGTACATCAAAAGAGTCACTTCGTCCATTCAGCGAGGCAAAAGGAAGGTTTGTTCAAAAAAAGAGTCGGCTATCCGACTTCGGACCATTCATTGATAGATCTTCTTTAGAAAAGCAGCATTCCATGGATATTGATGTGGAGTTCCATCAGGATGAGCAATTCGGTAGACCCCATGAGGTAGGACTTCAATAATTTGGAAGGGTCCTTCCCATTTCGGTTTGAGTGGGCCGGGGTCGGCCCCCATCATGCGTTTAAGAACCAGATCTCCAACTCGGAATGTACGCGACTTGAATTTGGAATTAACGTATCTTTCGTTCCTGTGTTTATAAGCAGCATTTTTGAGCTCGGCGCGGGTACGGTGTTCTTCAAGCAGGTCCAGATTAGCTTTCAGGTTATCCGAGTTGGGCTCTTCGGTAAAATGTTTAATTCGGTAAGTAGGTGCACCGAGTTCAACAGGGACTACGGCTTCTGATCCGTAAGTGAGTGAGAACGGGGTCTCGCCAGTGGAAGTTCGGGTAGTTGTCCGATAAGCCCATAGGACATGTGGCAACTCTTCAGGCCAAGCTCCTTTGGCAGCATCAAGTCGGACTTTGAGGCCGTTTTTTATGAGCTTGTTCACAGCTTCAACTTGTCCGTTGGATTGTGGGTGGTAGGGCGAAGAGAAAAAGTGTTTAATATTATATTCTTCGCAAAGGGACTCAAGTTGCTTGCCTTTGAATTGTCTACCGTTATCGGTAATGATGGAGTTCGGTACTCCGAAGCGGCAAATGATGGATTTCCATATAAAGTCAAGAACTTTCTGTTCGGTTATCGTGACTAACGGTTCAGCTTCGGCCCATTTGGTGAAGTAATCAACCGCTACGATGGCAAATCGGACGCCTCCTTTCCCGGTTGGCAGGGGACCTATGAGATCGATCCCCCATTTGGCGAAAGGCCATGGACTGTAGATTGATTTGAGCTTCTCGGGAGATCGGTGGACGTTGGGTGCGAATACTTGGCATTTCGGACATTTGCGAACCCATGCGGCGGCGTCGGTTTTTAAGGTCGGCCAGTAGTAACCCTGTCGCAAGACTTTGTAAGATAAGGCCTGTGCACTGGGGTGACTTCCGCAAGTTCCTTCATGGACTTCTTCGAGGACATACCATAAGTCAAATTCACTCAAGCATTTTAAAAGTGGGACGGAGTATCCTTGTTTGAATAAAGTTCCATCGTCCAATGTATATCGTGCTGCTCGGATCCGAAGTGCCCGGGCTTCCTTTGGGTTTGGAGGTAAGGCCCCAGTTTCTAAATACTGAATGATAGGATCCATCCACGTCGGAGATTTTTGCGACGTCGTCACTGGGTCAACAACCGCGACCTCAGGAAGGAAGGTGGACGGCTGCTCTTGTTGTCCGACTTGGACATACTCCATACTTTCCATCCCAGTACTTGAGGCTAATCGAGACAAGGCATCTGCTTGAACATTAAGAGTTCGTGGAATGTGTTCTACATCAACAGAGAACTTTGATAGCTTCTTTTTTCCCAGGGACAAATACGGTGTTAACCGAGGTTCCTTGACTTCGTATGAGCCATTAATTTGGTTGACAAGAAGTTGAGAGCCTGAGAAAACTTTTAGTTGCTTCATGTTCATGGACTCAGCCAAATTTAGCCCGGAAAGCAAGGCTTCGTATTCGGCTTCATTGTTGGTTCCAGGGAAGAGAAATTTTACCGAATGGCAGAATAATCGATTTTCGGGGTTTGCCAAGACTATTCCTGCACCTGCTCGGTTTGCTGTTGAAGAACCTTCGATGTAAAGAACCCACGGCTGATTTTCCTCATGAACTGTTACGGCCGGAGTGAATTCAGCGATGAAGTCGGATAAGGCTTGTGCCTTGATCGCAGTCCTTGGTTGATAATGGATGTCGAATTGTCCGAGCTCAATTGCCCATTTTATCATGTGTCCCGAGGTATCAGGTCGGTGCAGGACTTATCGCAATGGATACGAAGTGCGGACCGTTACATAATGTTCTTGGAAATAAGGTCGCAATTTTCGGGCGGCAATAACAAGTGCAAACGCCAACTTTTCTATAGGGGGGTAGCGTAGTTCGACATCATGTAGGGCTTTGCTGACATAATAAATGGGTGATTGTAACGTCCCTTCTTCACGTACTAAAACGGCGCTGATCGCGAATCACTGACTCCGAGGTACAAAAACAACATTTCCTCGGGTTTCAGCTTTTGTAACGTCGGTGGAGAGGCGAGCGTTTCCTTGATGCTGATGAGGGCTTTCTGACACTCTTCGATCCACTCGAAACACTTTCCTTTTTTGATTGCTTTGAAAAAAGGTTTACACCGATCTGTGGATTTTGAGATGAATCGGTTCAGTGCAGCAAGTCGGCCAGTTAGGGCCTGAACACCCTTGATCGAGGTCGGGGGAGTTAGATCTTGAATGGCTTTAATCTTGGCCGGGTTGGCTTCAATTCCACGTTGGCTGACCACATAGCCCAGAAATTTTCCAGACTCAACTCCGAAGGTGCACTTCTTGGGATTTAAAACCATAGAATAAGATCGGAGAATATTGAACATGTCCTGAAGATGTGTTATGTGATCAGACGCGTGCACCGATTTGACGAGCATGTCGTCTACGTAGACTTCCATGGTATGTCCGATCATCTTAGTAAACATTTTGTTGACAAGATGCTGATAAGTGGCCCCAGCGTTTTTTAACCCAAATGGCATCATGATATAACAGTACAAGCCCCGTGCTGAATAGAACGAGGTGTGTTCGGAATCTTCGGGATCCATAGGAATTTGATTATAACCGGAGTAGGCATCCATAAAACTCATCAACTCGTGTCCCGATGTGGCATCAACCATATAATCTATGTGAGGGAGCGGGTAACTGTCTTTCGGGCACGCTTTATTCAAGTCGGAAAAGTCGATACACAGCCTCCACAGGCCATTGCTCTTCTTGACGAGAACGGGGTTTGAGACCCATGTTGGATACCTGGCCTCTTTAATGAACTTGTTGTCGATGAGTTTCTTAACTTCCTCTTCCAACGCTTTCTTACGGTCCGGTCCCAACTTTCTTCATTTCTGCACAATTGGCCGGACAGTCCGGTCGAGGTTTAATTTATGGTTGGCGACACCGGGGTCAATGCCCTTCATGTCTTCGTGCTTCCAAGCAAAAATGTCGGAATTATGCTTGAGAAATGAGATGAGTTCTGAACGAAGAGGCTCTTGAAGGTGACTCCCAATGCGCAGCGATTTGTGGAAGATTGGTTCGTCAATATAGATCAATTCTACGTCTTCTCCAGGTTCGGCTCGATCACTTTGGCTCTTTTCTTTGAATTGGGCTCTTGGGTCCAACTCGTCTTCTTCAAGGAGTGGCTCCTTTTCGGGCCGTCTACTTCGGTCTTCAGACAAGGGGTCAGAGGTGGAAGGAACAGTGGTATTGTGGTCCGGTTCTTCGGAAATCGTGTCATCCGAGGTGGTCTGTCGTGAGGAATTTTCGTCATTACCCGTAGTGGTGGAATAGATTCCGCTAGATGGTATGAATGTAACAAGTTCTCGAGCTTCTCTTTGGTCTCCGAAATGTGTTCCTTCTCCTCGTGTGGTTCGGAATTTCAACGCGTAATGAAAAATTGAAACTGCGGCTCGGAGCTTGTATAAAGCTGTTCTTCCGATGATCGCATTGTATTCGTTACTGATGTCGAGAATTTTGAAAGTTTCCATGACGAGCTTGGTGACATTCTCCGAAGTGCCAAATCTGACAGGTAAAATGATCTCGCCGATAGGCTTTGAAATACGTCCGTTGAATCCCTGTATTTGGTCATTGCAAGGTCGGATGTCAGCGGGATCAAGTCCCATTTTGTCAAAAGCTTTTAGCATCAAAATGCTCGAGTAGGCCCCATTATCTACCATAACACGGTGTACTGGAATTCCACACATAGGAACGGTAATAACTAGAGCATCAGAATGAAGGTGTGCGAAATGGTTGGTATCCTCCATATTGAAGGTTATGGGACAGTTCTGATTGTTTAGGATATCTCTCAAATCGGTAGTGTATATTTGTTTGCTGGAGTTGTACGCTTGTCGGGCATAGGCTTTGATTTGTCAACGAGATAATGTACCCCGGGTGTTATTGGTATTGACACGGTGGACGGTGATTTGCATCGGGCTAGGAGATCGGTCTCGCTTGCGTCCTCGGGAAGTTCCAGTGGAGTTAGAATTGGGTATTTCTGAGATGAACATAAATACTTCCTTGTCCCCTTGTCGGATGCGTTTTGGCATAACACCTCGATCCTCCTCGTCGTCTTCATCATACGATTCAATTTGACGTCCTGGTCCTCGTTTCTGGGGATCGGTATTGCGATAGAACTTTCTGAGCTGTGGGTGACCGATTAAACGCAACAAGGCAGCTAACAAACTTAAGCATTCATCAGTATTATGTCCTGGCGATTTATGATAATCGCAATATCGGGATTTGTCTAACTTCTCCTCGGGCATCCGAAGTGGCTTGGGATCTGGTAAGATACCTCTCCCTTTGATTTCTTCGTATATGGTGGCAGCCCCAGTTGAATATACGGCCTGATAACCGGATTTCACATCGGTAGCATACTGTTTTCGGGCTGCTCGAACTTCAGGATCGTTGGGATCTCCTCGGGGAGGCCCTCTGAACTGAGTCTTGTTTTGCTTTTCAAAAAATTTGTTTTTCTTTTTCTCGTCGATTCCCGCCTTAGATGACTTCGGGTTAAAATTAAAGTCGGGGACCGACATGGCTTCTTCAGCTATGATGTGTTGCTGAGCTCGAGCAAGAAATTCTTGAAAGGTGTTTGGTTTATTCTGACACAGCGTCCAGCGAAAAATCGAGTTCGGTTTTAACCCAGCAATGGCCATAACAAGCAAGGTTTCAGGATGACACAGCTCCATATTCTGAACTCGGTCGTTAAATCGAGCGATGTAGTCCTTAACACTTTCATCGTCTTTTTGAGTTACATTTGCAAAAGATTCTTTTGGAATCAGACAGACTTGGGACCCGATGAAATGAGATCGGAAAGCCGACCTCAATTGTTGCCACTTCCAAATAGAACGAGGAGGAAGAGAATGGTACCATTTTTGGGGCCGAGGCCCCAGCATGAGAGAAAACATACGACACCGAAGTGCGTCTGAGGCCCCATGCAGATCCATCCACAAAGTATAGTGACCGAGGTGTGAGTCGGGGTCTGAAGTTCCATCATATAACCCAATTTGAGGAACTTTGACTTTCCCAGGTACAGGTTCCGAAGTGAGCTCCGGTGTGAGAGGGGAGTCGGCTTCCAGATATACTTGTGCCGACGTTGAGGTCCGCCGAGGAGAGTCTTCGGGCATTCTTTGTCGACTTTCCAACTCGGCAATTCTTCCTCGCAATGTTTCGAGTTCGGAAGATTCTTGACGGGCTCGGTTTCTCTCAATGTGTTGACGAAGGTCAGTTTCAGCTGGATTAGAAGGGATTCGGTGTCGCGCATGAGGCGGTGATCTTCGTGAATGTCCAGACTGACTTTCGGCGGTTTCTTCATGAGGAAGTACATGGGGATTGCGTCCGACATCGGTGCGACACATGGTTTGTTCTGGAGGTGGCTGCGACGCTCGACTGTGAGGCTGAGACGTGGCGTGAGATGTGGTTCTTCCACCGTCTTGTCGCGCCGGTGGATTCTGCGGATTTGCGGGCGTCGTGGGTATTATGGAATGTCCTGGAGCAATCGTTGATGTTCCAGGGATTGTTTGAGCCATCAAGGTAGCGAATCCACGCGCAAACTCTGGATTTTGAAACAGAACAACGTAATCTGGTATATGGGGAGCTACGACTTGTCGTCTGGCGGATTGTGCAGCGGTGCGACTGTGGCCATCTCGTGAAGTATGACCACGAGGATCAGAATGAGACATGATTGATATGGCTGACGTGAATCGTTAAACAAGAAGCGAAGAATAACCTCAAATCACTTATGAGGCCCTCCTTCTAGCGCCAAACTGTTGTTATATGATTCCTAACAACGATTTAGTTCTGCGTTTATTTAATAGTGATGATTAAGGTGAGCGTAAAGCATGTATAAAATACTCAACAGTGGCCCCGGTCCGAGGTGAACCGAGGTGAAAAGCTTCTATGAGCTGTTTCGTGTTTCATTATAGGAGATCGGTTTTTCAGGGATCGAATCCCGTACAAGTACCATCAGCTAGCTATTTATAGTAACTTTTTTGGTATATACATCGGGATCCGTGCGTCGCTTGTCTGATAAAGCTACTTTAGAGGGGCGGCAGAACCAGTGGGCCCTACGTTAATGATAACAAAACCTCGTAGATCGTGAGAGGGGCGTGTAGGCGCCTTGTCACCTGCTTTAGGAGGTGACGACCTCGGTTCGCGTTGACCTCGGTCTGGAGTGACTTCGGTGGGTAGGGGTCACTTCGGTCTTTTATGGTTATACTGGTTTATTGTGTGAACCGGGATGGCTTTTGGTCACGTCGATGTTGGAGTCAATGTCGCCTAAGATGCGGGTCAAGGTCCTTAATTGTGTTTTATCGAGTCGGATGATAACAGCGAAGATGTTTGACGATATGATTCGTTTAACGATTTTAAGTTAACCGTATTATCGTATTCGTTGTTTTTTCGTATTGAGATGACGCGTTTTATTTTTGTGGTTGTTTTTCGCGTAAGGTGGACTTGGTCGGATTATTCAATATCCGGTCTTTAGTCTTATTTTTACTTGGTTATTGATTGTTTTTATGATTGGCCCTGTTGGGCCTTTGTAGTTTTAGGGCACTTCGGCCGTGCCAAATCAACTTCAGGATTTGGCGTAAGAATGAGTGTTTGCCGTACCAAATCAACTTCAGGATTTGGTGTAAGAATGGGCACAAGTCGTCTCGGCCAGAGTCGAGCTCAACGGCGAGGGAATATAGACGTCGACTCAGCCGGAGTCGAGGCTCTACGACGAGGAAATGTGGACGTCGACTCAGCTGGAGTCGGGCTCAACGGCGAGAAAATATAGACGTCGTCTCAGCCGGATTCAGGCTCAACGGCGAGAAAATATGGACGTCGGTTCAGCCGGAGTCGATGCTCAACGGCGAGAAAATATGGACGTCGACTCAGCCGGAGTCGGTGCTCTACGGCGAGGAAATGTGGACGTCGACTCAGCCGGAGTCGGGCTCAACGGCGAGAAAATATGGACGTCGGCTCAGCCAGAGTAGATGCTCTACGGCGAGAAAATATGGACGTCGGCTCAACCGGAGTCGATGCTCTACGGCGAGAAAATGTGGACGTCGACTCAGTCGGAGTCGGGCTCAACGGTGAGAAAATATGGACGTCGGCTCAGCCGGAGTCGATGCTCTACGGCGAGAAAATGTGGACGTCGACTCAGCCGGAGTCGGGCTCAACGGCGAGAAAATATGGACGTCGACTCAGCCGGAGTCGATGCTCTACGGCGAGAAAATGCGGACGTCGACTCAGCCGGAGTCTGGCTCAATGGCGAGAAAATATGGACGTCGACTCAGCCGGAGTCGATGCTCGATGGCGAGGAAATATGGACGTCGACTCAGCCAGAGTCGGGGCATTACGGCAAGGAAATATGAACGTCAAATCAGCCAGAGTTGAAGCTCTACGGCGAGGAAATATAGACGTCGACTCAGCCGGAGTCGGGGCTCTACGGCGAAGAAATATGAACGTCAACTCAGCCGGAGTCGAAGCTCTACGGCGAGGAAATATGGACGTCGGCTCAGCCGGAGTAGGGACCCGATGGCGAGGAAGTGTGGACGTCGGCTCAGCCGGAGCTTTGGCTCCACAGCGAGAAAAATAAGGATGTCGCAAATAGACGATCGATCTCGACGTGGATGAACAAGTCGTGCTAGCTCGCAGCATAGATATGCGACTTCGGTTCTGGCGTAGATAAATGAATTCAGCCCCGACATCGTTAAATGAACTCGACCCCGTCATACATAAGTGAATCTGGCCCCGACATTGATGAATGAACTCGGCCCCGGCATATATAAGTGGATCTGGCCTCGGCGGGTAGGTAAGTGAGTTCGGAGGCAAGCGAATAATGAACCGGTCTAGTGGAACTGGAATTGTCTGCAGACGGATAATAACTCGATCCAGGAGAGTTGGTTACATCGGCGAGCGAATGGTTAACCGGTGAAATGA
>CACSLK010024540.1:15544632-15555705 GCA_902706635.1 Striga hermonthica | reverse complement strand
TTCTATTGTGTGAATTGAATAAACGTACAATTTAATCCGGCTAACCTTCCTTAGAGAACGACCCGAGTCGGGTAACTCGGTTACTACTTGCCCAAAAATATTGCAAACAAGCAGCCGCAATAATAGAGGAGAGTATGGAATGAAAAATGGGAGTTAGGGTTTAGGGCTACCTCTTCCCCTTTATACATGAGGGAGAATTTACCTGAGATGCCTAAAATGCCCCAAGTCGGTGGTCCTGGAAAGTCCAAATTGCCCTGGTCGATTCATTTCCCCTCCTTGCTGAGTCATCCCCAGATTCCTTCTTATCCATGGGTGGACAAGGGGTTCTAATGAATACGTCGTGTATGAAGTCGACTGCATGCTTTATGTGTCGAGATATGGGACGTCGACCTCGAGTACCCCTTTAACCACTCATGTTCCTACTGTTCAGGGGTCGTCCCCATAGGTTCTTGATTATACGTCGACTTCTAGGAAGGTCGACCGACTCAATTCGACCTATGTCGACTTCTCGAATATCCGATACTCTGCTTTATGGCTGGGTCGACTTTTAACGAAGTCAACCCAAGCACCTTCTCGTCCCGAGTCGATGCGCGGGAGGAGCTGATAACCTTCAAACCGAGGAGAGAGGGCCTTTGGATCGGTATATCTTTATAGGGCTATATCAATATAAATGAGTGTAACAACACAAAAATATATTTATCAAAATATAGTATTTTTATAAGAAATAAAATAATTTTATTATTATCATAAATAAAAAATAACATTAATATAAATATTATTTTTTTCTATAAAATTGTGACAAATTAAATATAGAATGAAAATGTCATTATATTTGGGTCTTATTACTTCTGCATACCAAACACACCAATGGAAAAACTTGTGTTATTCCATTCCCATATTCATTTCATTCTCCAACCCATTCTATTCCTATCAAATTCAATTTCATTAATACACCAATCATGCCGTAAAGATTTGGCTATACATTTTCTCTGAAAATTTATATATATCATCGTAGATCTCGATTTTAGGCATTCTGTCATTTGGAATTTATGAGCTGAAGGTATCAAATTATTTGGATTGAGTGACTTGATCACGATTTTCATGTATGGCTTCAGTTTCTTTTCTTTTCTTTTTTTTTTCAAATCAACCAAATATTATAAAAATTCAATCATAGTCTTACAATCGGAGACTCCACTGAGCCCAAACACATAACTTGAAAACTAAGCTAAGGAATGGCCAGAGCAGTAACATCACTGTCCGTTAATCACCGAGGAAGCTAAAGCACAACTAATTCTACATTCACCCGAATCAAATACAAATATACAATTTACTCCATTTTCACATAACCACCAGATATCAGAGCAAATACTCTTTACCTTAGTCTCACAAACCAGTTCTTTTCTCAGAATTCTGACCACCTGCAAGTATGGTAAGTAACAGGCCACATTTTGCTCTCTCAATGCTCCCAATTTTTGGATAATTTCCCTAATGCCCTGTAACATCCCAACCCTGTAGTCCGCTTTATCTGGTTTTATGCAAGACCATGTAAAGAGTTCCTGTCCATTCTTTTCAGCCACTCTACCAAAACCTAATCCAACCCATATTAATGGAGCTATAATGTCTTGAGATAAAGTCACCTTTATTTGAGTTATTATATTAATTCTAAGTAATTTTTGTGAGCATAAACTAGTACGAATCCCGTACAATGCACGGACAAGAGATATTCATTAATATTTATAAATTAAAAATTCTCATTAAAGAATATTTATAAATTTAAAATATTGAAACAATATGTAATACAATTTACGTATATTAATTTATTGAAAATATTATATAAAATTTAAATTATGCAAATTACACAAAAATGTCTATATAAAATCAGTACACAACCCTTAGATTACGTTATATTCATTTCAAAATAAGTGACAATTCAAAATTTTTATTTTTATTTTTATTTTTTTCCCGAAACGATAGATTATTAAATCAAAAGCGCACAAATGTGCGAATACAAGCAGCCAACGACTGAAAGGTGGGAGGACAAATCAGAAGACAACCTAGAGTCCCGACTAGCAACGCTAGAATATAAAAACCCAACTAAACTAAAC
Source organism: Striga hermonthica (assembly GCA_902706635.1). Taxonomy (NCBI): domain Eukaryota; kingdom Viridiplantae; phylum Streptophyta; class Magnoliopsida; order Lamiales; family Orobanchaceae; genus Striga; species Striga hermonthica. The sequence continues at coordinate 15,553,600 of CACSLK010024540.1, read as the reverse complement.
AACAACTAGAAAAGACCCCAACTTGGTAATACCCGAGTGTCGGATCCCAAAAGAATAATAAAGTTGACACCCGGGCTCACTGAGGCCAACGGCCCAGACCAAAAACACAGCAAAAACAACAAATAACAAGACTACTAACAAACAAAAAACTATACAAGAAACGAGCTCTTCCAGAGCAGCGACACCTAACCGAATCAGCGGAACCAAGACGACCATGAATCCCTCAGCCAGAAACCACTTGGTTGCCTAGCGGTGTCGAAACCCCAGCCCTGGAACTACAGCAGGCCGACCCGCAACACGGCCATAACACTGAATTGCCCAGAAACAGACAAAAGAGTGTGACGACCCCAGCCCCGGCCCCAAACGCCCGGACACTTCCCAAAACCACTAAACCGCCGCTGCATCACCTCGACCAACACCACTGGAAGAAGAATTGAAATGTCGGCCCCCATCGACCCAAAGACCCAGCACAGGGAGAAGACCTTGTGCAGTGGCTCCGCCCCAATCGCCCAGTGAACCAAAGTTCCCAAGTAATGGAGTCATATCCCACCCCCGAAACCGCACATCGGCTCCACCATCGCACGACAGAGGGACCACCTACCTGGAATCGCGAACCGGCACCGGAAAGACGAAACTCATCCGCGACAGGTGAGGCCCAAATCAAGCAAAATCGGCAGGTGGAGCGGAAAATAAGGGGTGGGATTCAGGCGGCTAAGACCAGCGACCGCCGGCGAAGCTTGGTGGTCGCTGAGGAAGGCGAACGACGTCAAATCTGAGGAAGGGAAAGCTTGAAGGCGAGGGTTTTTTTTTTCTCTACAGGGGAGATGAAGAGGTCATTTTTTTTATCCCTAAACTCCCGTATATAATCAGTTTCGAACAATGCCAAATTTTTATTCAAAAAATTAAATAAATTCGATTTGACTATGTGAATAATAAGTATAAAAATAACACTTATATTGTTCATTGGTTAATATGAATTTACTTTTGTATAGACTATCTAAAACAAAAAATTTAACTAGTTGGGTAATTTCTAAATTATAAGTAATTGACTATTTTATTTACGTCTAAGTTGATATTGACCCGTACGTTATGAATAATTATTTGATTTTTAATTTTAAATAAAAATCATTTTACCTTTTTGTCATTATAATATACCAAATTCAAACCATGCAACTAATAAAGGTAATAACCATAAGTTTTGTCAATATATTATATACCAAATTTAAATTGTACAATTAATAAAGGTAATAGCCACAATATTTGACCAATATGATTTTGTACATTAATCACATTGATTTTTTTTTTTTTTTATTTGAAGGCTAAATGCAACGGCTGAAGCACGAAGGTCCATTTCAGTACAAGTCCGATAGGGCTGTAAACGAGCTGAGCCGAGCTCGAGTTAAGGCGCTCAACTCGAGCTCTTAACGAGCTGAGCCGAGCCAAGCTCGTATCGTTAAGTGAACGTACCAAAAATCGAACTCGGTTCGTTAAGGCATCGAGCTTGAGCTTTAACGAGCCGAACTATCAAAATTATATGAAGATTCTCTTTTTGAGCCTTAACTAGCCTTATTAAGCCGAGCCGAGCTCGACTCGTTAACCAAAGAGCTTTAAATGAGCTCGACATCGACTCGTTAAGGCTTCGAACTCGAGCCTTAACGAGCTGAGCCAGGCTTGCCTAATTTAACAACACTAAAGTTCGGTTACCTCATCCTGAAACGGGAGGGGAGTGGGGGGAGGAGGTAGGGGAACAGTAGAAGGCTAGATGATGTAGCACAAAGAATAACTCAGTAGACCAGTAGGAGTAAACAGCTCGGCTAGGGTGGGCTAGGAAAGCTTTCGTATTTAAAGAAGTAAGACACTCGAACGAGTTGTTCGTATGCGGGCTTAAGGTATCGATCGACCTGAAGAGATACGACCTGGGGGTGCCGACCTCTAGGCGCTCGGCAAAATAGCTGATCTTGAGGTATCAAGATCATGTGGCTTAAGGACAGGTTAGACCTCAGGATGAGGTCGGGTTATACCGTGATACAAAGTTAGGATCGACCTAGGATAGGCCACAACAGACTGGTCTGGAGGTCGGAGTTATGACCTAAGGTCTTATGGGCTAAAATAGTAAAGGAGGAAAGACTATTAATGAAAAGGATAGAATCGTTTGCTCAAAGGCTCTTTTCTAGAACGAGGCATGGTAAGTTAGAAAGTAGGATCTGGTTGGATCTCTTCCATAATAAGGACTGGCTTGGATACAAAGATATCTACCCTATATTAGGATGATATGTTCTTCTTCATCTACTGTCGCATTCTATGCCTTTTACTTACATAGTTCACATATACAATTTTGAGCGAGTTCTGGCTTGAGCGTCATAGGTTTTTTCGCCATGACCTCCTTCCAGTGTATTGTAGGTCACCAGATCTTAAATACGGAGGCCATTCGAGGCGTAGGCATTCAATCAAGTTTGTGACAAAAAGTGACATAACACAATACATGACTATGTATTTTAATCTATAATAATTGGAGTGTAAGAAAATTAGTTTTGTACCAATTTTACGGTTCTACTTTTTGTAAGTGGAAGACTTAGAATGAAATCTCAAAATCATTTTAAGTTGAAGGCATAATGGCGGGAAAATACACGACCTTTACTTGATTAGCTATTTAATCACGACTTTTAGACCTTGACAAATAAATACATGATCTTTACATTCTTGGCAACTCGATACACGTTTTTAATGTCCGTCAACGGAAAGCTGACGTGGCAATTTTTTAACGGCCACATCACCTAAAAGTTTGAACCAGTAAACAGAAGCCAAATCATCAGTTAAATCTTGGCAGTTTAATACACCACCTTTGGTTTTTTGGCAACCCGATACACGAACTTAAACTTTTTTGGCAAAAAGCTGCCACATTAGCATTTTATTTTTTATTTAAATTCATTTTATTTACTTTATTGTTTTTATTTACTTTAATTATATATTATTATTATGCTTATAATTTAAATATATAGTGATTACAACTAAAAAATAAATAACTAATTTATTATTTTATTTTAATTTGTACATTTTATTCGATTCTACTTTATTAATTTTCAATATTTAATATATTCAATATTTAATTAACAAAAAATAAAATAAATTAATATTAATATATTAAATAATGAATAATAAATAATAAAATATATAATATAGAATTCAATAAGACATATAATTAAAATTTGATTTATTTAAATAATATTACATTATTTATATTATATGTATTTAATATATTTATTTATTTAGTTTCTTCGTATATTTTGTATTTAAGTATGTTAATTAATAATAAAAGTTAACTTAAAAAATCTGTAAATTAAATTAATAAATAATAATATTATATTTATATTATAAATATTTATTTTATTAATATTTTCTTAATACTTACATAAAGTTTTTTGAAACTAAATAAGGTAAAATAGTATAAAAAATAACACAAATGATAATAAAAGTTAAATAAAATGAGATAATTAAATAATATAATTTATTTATTCTTTGTTTTACAGAATTTATAAGGTTAACTTTTATTATTATTTAACATTCTTCAATAAAAATATAAGAATAAACTAAATAAATATATTAGACACATATAATATAAATAATGTAATATTATTTATCTAAATAAATAAATATATTAGATTTTAATTATAGGTTTACTGAATTTTATATTATATGTTTTATTATTTAATATTCATTATTTAATATATTAATATTAATTTATTTTATTTTTATTAATTAAATAATGAGTATATTAAAAATAATAAACTAGAATCAAATAAAATAAATAAATTAAAAATTAAGTAATGTAATTTATTTTTTATTTATTTTTTGTTTGTAATCACTTTATATTTAAAATATAAACCTAATTTCAATAATAAAAGTATAATTAAAATAAATAAAAATAATAAAAGTAAATTAAATGAATTTAAATAAAAAATAAAATAAAATGCTGATGTGGCAGCGTTTTGCCAAAAAAATTAAGTTCGTGTATCAGGTTGCCAAAAAACCAAAGGTGGTGTATTAGACTGCCAAGGTTTAACTGATGATTTGACTTCTGATTGCTGAGTCAAACTTCTCGGTGACGTGGTCGTTAAAAAAAATTGCCACGTCAGCTTTCCGTTGATGGACGTTAAATCCATGTATCGAGTTGCCAAGAATGTAAAGGTCGTGTATTTATATACCAAGGTCTAAAATTCGTGATTAAATGGCCAATCAAGTAAAGGTCGTGTATTTTCCCGCCATTATGCCTAAGTTGAATGAAAATTAATTCTATAGTTGAATGTGGGAAAATTTGAGTTTACGTAACTAAAAATTGAGTTTAAGTAACTTAAAAATTATATGATTCACATATTTGATGAATGTTTGGACAAGCAAAACTAGCCATAATAATGCAATATGCATGCTAAAACTTTATAAGGGTTTAATGGGGGACGTGTAGAAAATAACGAAATACGATTTTGAGTCCACACGAGCGCGTAGAAGCTCCCAGCGCGCATTAAGCCCGGTCACAAGTACAATGACTGTCGGGGGCGCTACGCCTGTATTTTTTTTATCTGTTGCGAGCGCTGAGCACGCGAATCGAACGTACCTGCTCATGCTGAAAAGGTTGTTTCTCAGTTTTGTGACCACCAGACACATCCCAAAAGGTGTCTATTGATACCATAAATCCTCTAGAACTAACCCATATGATGTGAAAATGCATATAACATTAGAGAACTTAACATAAAGATAAGAATTTGAGATAGAACATAAGATAGTTCATGCTTTTGTTCATCATTATATCTTCATTTCTTGAGAGTTATAAACACAAATTCGCCAAAATCTTGTGTATTGAAGTGCCACTTGTAGGGATCTTTAATGGGAAAATGAAAATAAGATGACTATTTAATATAATACCGAGGCCTGTGAAACACAATGTCCTTAAAACAGATTCGCCCCGTATGAGCGTCTGTTTCCCAGAATACAACAAAAAAACCGAACCAAATTCGGCGAACTGAAAATTATGCCTAAACCAAAACACTTAAAAATAATGGGGGCAAAAATTCTATAGGAATATAGATTTTATCTTTTCTCTTGGTGTACTTTCTCTTACAACTATAACACTATTTATATATGCACCAAGCCAGAGTAATAAATTGCTACATTTTGTTTCATTCAAATTTGACAATAAATTGTCAGTTTAAAGAACGAATTCTTATCTCTAATGTTATTAGGTTGTTAAAACTCTTGAGAGTTAATGCAACCATTACGTTATTATTTCATTCACAACAAAATTTTCCAACAATTCCCCACATGAATGAAATTAACAAAATAAATGTTTTGGTCTAAGAATTGAAACCTGCATTGGATAGGTAGGTGTTACTCTTTGAACCTTTCTTTGGGAAAATACATTAACTTTACTAGTTGACCAGTAGACACGATGTCTTTGAACTGTTCTGCCTTTTGTGTAAACGATGAATATACTTCACATAACATTCTCCCTAACATATCTCAGTTCTCATTATTATGTCCGTTACTGGCCCTAGACATAGCGCGGTTCTGTGAGAGGGTCTAGGAATTGAGCCTCACACAATTCTCTTCGAAGCGGCTCTACTTCTCTCCACATAGGTGATTCTTAATTACAAGTAGCCCGTACTACCTTCTCATACAAGAATCATTAAAAGTCAAATACTTATCCTACTCACCATGGGTATCACTGTTTATGGAATAGACAGCGGATAATATTCCACAGTGATCACTAGAGTCTTTTTACAATTAGGTTGTCCCTTTGAACCAAGTTCTTGGGATCTCCAGTCAACAATGTAGGGTTTCCATTGTATCAGCTCATTTTTAGAGGCTTAAGTCCCATTGCTTTCAAAGATGTAACAATCATCTCTCTATTCAACCCCTTGGTTAGCGGATCCGCAAGATTATCTTTTGACTTCACATAGTCAATAGATATAATACCAGTTGAGAGTAGTTGTTGACAATGCAACTTGTCCCCACATGATCTGTGAAAGCCCAGAACTTAATATCATTGAAATTGTCATTTCTTTTAAAGTACGATTTTTTCTTTCAGCAATCTCATTTTGTTGCGGTGAATAAGGTGTTGTCATTTTATGTCTTATCCCATGTTGGGCACAAAATTCAACAAAAAAGTGACTCACATTCACCTCATCTATCACTTATTATCACCTTAATTTTTTTATTTAATTGATTTTCAACTTTATTTTTATAGAGAATAAATTTCTCTATCACTTCATCCTTACTTTTGAGAAGATACGCATAACAAAATTTATTGCTACCATCTAAAAAAGTAATGAAATATTTATTTCAACCACGTGTCGTGACAACTTTTAAATTACATACATCAGTGTGAATTAAATCAAGTGGTTCACTATTTCTTTCAATAGTTTGAAATCGTAATCGTGTCAAATTTGCTTCAACACAAGTTTCACACTTATGTTTCGAATCAATATGAAACATAGGTATGCTTTTCAATTTTATTAACCTCCGCAGGGTATTATAATTGACATGATCCAGTCTACCACGCCACACAATGGAAAATTCAAGCATATAAACAGAAGGATTAACAATTTTATTAATCGTCATCACAATGAACTTATAAAGCCCATACATTCATAACCCTTCACTACAAATGCTTCATGTTTTGTCCAAATGATCTTATCAGATTCAAACACTACACAAAAACCATGTTTGATCAACAAAGAACCAGACACTAGGTTCTTACGAATTTCTGGTACATAAAGGACATTATTTAGAGTCAACTCTTTTGCAAATGTCATTTTCAGTACCACTTTACCCAATCCTTTGCGGTCAGATGTGGCAGAATTTCTCCTGAAGAGTTTTTCTCTATCCACCGTCTCGTCAATGACATTAAACAATTCCTTGTTTAAGCAAACATGACGGGTAGCACCCCTGTCAATCCACCATTCATGTAGATTTGAGTCCACCAGATTCAACTAAGATATAACTACGGAGAGGTGCATCTCATCAACATCTTTGGCCAGGTTTTCCACCATGTGGGCTTCTTGATTTTTCTTTGCATCCTGCAATCAGATGCCTTATGTCCAAGTTTATTACACTTATAACAATTTCTAGAAAATGTTTACTTGAAAATTTGTTTCTTTGGTCCATTACAACCTCACCAGTATTTCTATATTTTTCTTATTATTTTTACGTGAGTGTTCACCATGCTCAACAACATTGACCTTGGCTAAAGAAGGATTAACCAATTTATTGTCGTAGCCCTTGTTGTCTTCTTCAATTCAAAATCTAACGACGAGCTCTTCAACAGTCATCTCTTTTTTCTTATGTAACAAATAATTTTAAAATCTTTCCAGTTCGGCGGAAGCTTTGCAATTATGGTAGCTACCTGGAAAGTTTTATTTACCACCATTCATTCGGAATGGATATCATGCAAGATTATTTGAAGCTCTTGCACTTGACTGATTACTGTCTTCGAGTCAACCATATTGTAGTCCAGAAGCCTACAAGAAATTTTTGGCCCTAGCTTGTTCAGTTTTGTATTTTTTATCCTAAGACTCACACATCTCCTTCTGTTTTGATAGAACTGTACACGTTATACAGTGTATCGGCCAAGCGGCTCATCACATAATTTCTACATAAGAAATCTGAGTGATTCCATGCTTCAAGCGCACTAACCGCTTGAATATTTGTGTTTTTCTACCAACTTTGGAGGATTTTCTGTCAAGAACTTTGCAAGGTTCAACGTAGTGAGATAAAACAACATCTTTTACTGCCAACGCTTGAAATTCGAGCCGTTAAATTTTTCTAATTTATCAACATGATTCACCAGAACATTAACAGAAGGAGAAAAAAAAAAAATTGCAGCAGCAACAACAATAGGTCCAACATTAGCAACGCCAATAGTATTTTGTTCAACAACCATCTTCAATGGAATCTGTTTTAAGATTGTAAGGAACTTTAACAGAAAATAAAAGTAAGATGGCTATTTAATATAATACCGAGGCCTGTGAAAACACAGTATCCTTAAAATAGATCTGCCACGTATGATCGTTTGTTTCCCAGGATACAACGGAAAAATCGAATCAAATTCGGCGAACTGGAAATTATGCCTGAACCAAAACACTTAAAAATAATGAGTTCAATTTTTTTTTTTTTTTAAGAATATAGAGTTTATCTTTTCTCTTTGTGCACTTTCTCTTACAACTATAGCACTATTTATATATGCACCAAGCAAGAGTAATAAATTGCTACGTTTTGTTTCATTCAAGTTTGACAATTAATTGTCAGTTTAAAGAAATTCTTATCTCTAATGTTATTAGGTTGTTAAAATTAAGAGTTAATGCAACAATTACATTATTATTTCATTCACAAAAAAATTTTCCAACACCACTTGCAAGAGAAGACGTTGTATTTTGGACGTGTTTGCCGAAAATCATGAGCATTAATCAATGGCAATTTCGTTTTACGTAGAATATGTTTCACGTGCCTCGACTTTGTTTATTATTTTAATTCTATATTTGAATTTGCTTGAGGATTTTGTTCGTGGTTTAATCGAGTCATTCGTCAAGTTTTTCGTGCTGTTATTTGCCATCCTTCAGAAGACAAGTATGTACATGCACCTAAGTACACTACCCTTTAACTTGACAAAAAAATGGGTATTTTTCACAATAAATATAAGATCGGTAATTGGCCTGAGGCCCATGTTTTCTTTGATTCATTCGCTCCTTGTAATCGTTTCCACGAATAGAAAAATTCAAGACTCCTTCCCGTTTAGAGGAAAGGGAACAAACGGGTAATTACCTATGTGACGCTAGACCTTTGGGGGATAGGGTATAAAGGCGTGGTACGGCTAACAACATGGTACATCCCGCAATTTACCTCCCAATATAGCTAAGTTACCAGCTACAAAGATCACTGATTGACTGACGTAAGCATGAAATATTGGTAAAAAAAAAAA
>CACSLK010024540.1:15523145-15533337 GCA_902706635.1 Striga hermonthica | reverse complement strand
AAAAAAAAAAAAAAAAAAAAAGGTTCCAAACTTCCAAGCTCAGCTGGCTTTGTGTAGCGAGGAAGGAAAGTTCCATCGAATTAATCCTAGCCGTGGAATAATATTGCCCCCACTCCACATGGATTTTATTTTAGCCGTGGGATTACACTACACGCCCCCTACCTACTCTGATTTTGTATTGATTCTTCCGTGAGTAGCTAAGGGCGTCATTGTTTATGAATTCTACAGTAAATATTTCACTCAAAACTCAAATTTAATTCAACTTTATTATCTCCAAATTTATTAATATAATTAAATAATATTAACCAATTATTATTACACATCACATCAACTTTAATTCACTATTTATCAACTCACATAATTTTAACTAACCATCACTTCTAATCATTTTCTCCTACACATCAAATCAACTTTAATAATTTTAATTTAAATATTATTTTAATATATTCACCGACTGACGAAGTCGGCTCGTTTCTTGCCCGTGAGGATGAACATGTCCACGGAGCAGCTCGCGAGTATCTATATCCGCAGGATTGTGCGACTTCACGGAGTCGCCAAGGTCAGTGTCAGATCGAGATCCCCGTTTTACCGAACACTTCTGGGAGAGCCTCAGCGAGGCCATGGGGACAGAGTTGAGGTTCAGTACCGCTTTCCACCCGCAGACCGACGTCCAGTCGGAGCGGACCATCCAGACCCTCGAGGACATGCTTCGAGCATGTGTTCTGGATCGCGGTAGTTCATGAGAGGAGTTGTTGCCGCTGATTGACTTCGCGTACAACAACAGCTATCAGGCGTCGATCAAGATGGCGCCGTACGAGGCTTTATACGATCGTAAGTGCCGATCACCCTTTTATTGGGATGAGGTCGGCGAACGGCAGGTTCTCGGTCCGAAGCTGATCGAGGACACGGTGGAGAAGGTCGCCTTGATCCGAGAGAGGATGAAGGTGGCACATGAGCGACAGAAGTACCACGCTAACTTGCGTAGGCGAGACCTCCAGTTTGAGGTAGGACAGAAGGCGTTCCTGAAGATCAAGCCTTTGAGAGGCGTGGTTCGCTTCGGGAAGAGGGGGAAGCTGCAACCCCGTTTCTTAGGCCCATTCGATATCATCGAGCGAGTGGGCGAGGTAGCATACCGGTTGGCGTTACCACCCGAGCTTTCGGGTGTACATAACATCTTCCATGTTTCGATGCTGAAGGATTACGTGCATGACCTAGCGCACGTGTTGAGTTACAGTGAGCTTGACGTTGGGCACGACTTGACGTATGAGGTACAACCGATGGCTATTCTGGACCGAAATGTTCAGCGGCTGAGGAGCAGAGATGTAGCTCTCGTTCGAGTCCAGTGGACTCGCCACGACGAGGCCGAGGCCACTTGGGAGCGAGAGGAGGTGATTCGAGCTCGCTATCCAGATTTCCAGTTCTGATTAGTACTATGTATTTTCGATTCCTAGTTTATAGTCGAGTAGGACTTATGTTTAGTTTTGGAATTTCTGAGGACGGAAATATTTTAAGGAGGATAGATTGTAATGCCCAGATTTTATATTACTATTTATGGAGCTCGACTATATTTCCATAAATATTAAGTTTCTAAACTTGATGCATTTATTATATTTATTTGCATTAAATTAAATAATTAGTATTAAATTCCCATGAATAATTCATTCGACTTTAATTATTAAAGTCGGAATTTTATCTAAGCGAACCGAAGCCGGAGAATTTGATTATTCGAGCCAGTTAATTTTGAGAATCCAAATAATTTTAGCCGGTCCATTTTTAATCTAATAGTCGAATTAATTTTCAATACCAAGCAATATTTTAAATATCGAGCCCTCGTAGTATTTTAATTTCGGGCCCAATATTTAATTTCGGCCCAAGTCGAAATTAGTACTACAAGCCGAGCTATTTCTCGATCCGCTCGTTTTCGAGCATTGTGAGGTATAATAACTAAAACTTAGTTTTGATGGCTTAGACATAATATTTAAAATAATATAAAGATATGAATTGGATTATTTGAGCAATTTTGGAAAAAAACGGACATACGAGCTTGTAGCGATTTTCGGGACCTCGTTAAACATTTCGATAAAATCTTAAAATAAATATCATTAAATTTGTTACGTCGTTTTGAGGCCTAGGTATAAATTTGGGATTTTTCGGATGTTGTTTGATAGGTAAACGAGCCGGTCAAATGCGTTGACCGACCGTAGCGTTGTGGAGTTGACTAGTCTAAAGGTTGACTTTAGACTCGATATGTTGACCATTGACTATTAGTATATTGAGGATGATTCGATTCGATTTTTGTAAATTTTGGATACCGTTTGACTTAGTTTTAAAAATCGAGACCTTGGGCGTTAATGCGATAAAAATATAATAATAGTTTGATTGCGATTTTAGCTGTAGTTGTTGATTTTTAAAATCAATATAAACGCATAAAATATATATATTAATTAACGGCCTTAAATGATTTAGAATTTTCGAGAATCGAAACCCTAATTTTATCTGGTTCCAATAACCGGGTAAATCCCAGATTCGTATTTAATCGCCTGAACTCTAGTACCGTCTGGATAATATTTAGCATCGTATCGTTAATTCGTAATGAGTATCGTCATCCCGCACACGTGCTCGACTCTCGTCCGACCGTTGGAGTCGAACCGCCGAGTGTGTGCCCGTGCACCGAGTCCGAGTCAAACCCCCGAGTGCGTGTCGTGCACCGAATCCATCCGACTTGCCGTCTACGCGCCGTTCCGTTAGTCGTAGTCCAAGCATGCCCCTGCGTCAGTGACCGTGGCATCGTTTCAAGATCGTGCACCGGCTAAGCCGTGTCAGTCGAGTTCGTGCCGGCCCGAGTTGCCACGCTGAACTCGGACCACGGTCAAACCGAGCTGCACATAGTCAAGCGAATGACCGACCAACTCTGGTGAGCTGTCGGTCAAGTTCAATTGAACCGGTCCGGTCAGTGCGGACGGTTCGAGATATATTTTAGATTCAGTCAAATTAAGATTTCATATATATTTAAGATCCCAAATAAAGTTAAGATTCCAGATAGATTAAAGATCTAGGTATAGTTTAGATTTCAGTCAAATCAGATTTAAGTCAGATTTTAATTCCAGACTTAGAAATAATTCAGAGAACTCTAGAATGCCTCAAAGACAATAATATTTTCAAATCAGCTCGTAAATCCCTAAAATGATTTTTAAAGCAGTGTGAACCTAGACGATACGATATTAAAGATTTGAGTTTTATTCTGAGCCTAGTACTTATAATATTTCGCTCATAATTTGTAGCTTGAGGAGAATCGAGCCTCCGCCTGCTACACAGCATATTTCAGATATTTCAGCATCCGCATTCGCCGTTTCCAGGTGGGGACCATGTACTGTGTATTCATCGCTTTTAATAATTTACCATGTCTGAGATCTATATGTGATTAAATTGAAGGACCGAGACGGATGAGTGATCCCGTCTTGGTCAAGATGTCAGATGTCAGTTGTGACTTGGTTTAGTGGGCGATGCCCAGCCTAAGTCTAGCGTCCAGATGGGGTGATTAGTGCCTTTCCTGGATTTCTGTGGGAGGGGACCCCTAGAGAGTGCACATGAGTACCGGTTTACCGTTAGTCCCATAGCCAGACCATTTTTTTTATATATATGTTTATTTCATAGTTTGATATTAATTGTGCTGAGTATTCAGTGCCGGTTCCGGCAGAGCACCGTTGATTCCTTTGTGCTCACGCCTCTCCCCTACCCTATTTTTCAGGTAATGGAGTCCCACGTGGAGCGTGAGCAGTTATGTGGTGTTGGTCCAGCTTCAGGACATTTTTGTGAAAAAATGTCATGTAGTATTTGAACATGTTTGAATTATCTATGTTTGTTTTATGTCTGTGTGCTTTTCTGAACTTGTACTTGCTTCCGCATGTTAGACTTGTGTTTCAGATGTCAGATTTCAGACTATTATTTCAGATGTCAGATTATGTCAGATTTTCAGAATATGCATGCTTTATCCAGTATTATTCATGGCCTTAATTCTAGAATGAATTTACTTGGTCGCATGCATGATAGATTAAAGAGATAAAGATATAAGATTAAAGTTGAGTAGCACCCCGTGTTTTAAAGTTAAAGTGTTTTCGAAAAATTAATATAAGTTTTCGAAAATTAAAGCAGTGCTTTCCATTTATAGCGCGGAAAATTTACTCTGATGATGTGATATATTACATATAAAAAGGTAACAAATAAAAAATATGAAGTATTTGGAAATTAAAAAATTTAATGATAGAAAGTAATAAAAATCTTAACTAAAAAATTTTAAGATTAACATACCCACTTTTAAAGAAATATACAATGAATATATAGATATATATATATATATGTATATATATTATGTACTTAAAAGTTCTAGTTAAAATAAATGTGTATCTTAAGTATGTTTTATATTTATCATTAGTCAGCTCCAACTGATATTATACATTAAGTAATTTTATCAGCATTTTTACTTTTGGATTTAATGAGAGTTATAAGTTTTGTCATCTTTCTTACCCCTTATTTAGTTATTACAATACTAATAAGATAATTAAGGACCTTTCAAAGTATCTTGTTTGCTTTGAAAAAATTAATTCTTATCATAAATTGAATGCCAATTACATTGAATGTGTTATATTTTCTATCGTATCAAAAATTTTCATAATAATAGTTGACACAATATTATATATAATGCATTTTTTTTTTTTTTATAGATTTGGAGTCTTAGTTTTACTACAAGAAAATAAGAAAATTCCAACAAAAAATACAACAAATATAACGATTTTCTTATGTTGATTTTAGAAAAATCTTGATTTTTGGTTTCTTAAAAATATTTTACCTTATTGTGATTGCATATATTTATTAAAATGTATTACAAATGAGAAAGGTGATAGATTATGTAAAGTATAATTTATAAATTGCAATGACATGTTATTTTGATGGTATATTTTTTTCTATTAACTAAATAATCCTCCCAATATGAAATTATTTTGGATCTATCACTCAATTATCTTTCCAATGGAACTTCTATTGAATTTTTGCATAATATCAATGACAATTTTTTCAACGATTGAAATATGGTCCAAAAAATAAATTCCAATAGAAATTCAGGTAATTGAAATTTTCACATCCACTAAAGTTCATGTAATTTTATTTGAAACTCTATTGGAATAGCCAATGAAAGCAACATATTCGGTGAAATTTTCAGTAGAATACCTTACCGTTGAATTTTTCATTTCAGTATAGCAAAATTTTTGTAGTCCTCTCAAACATTATTTTTTATGTAGTATTTATGGAGTAATTGTGTTTACAATTTTCCTATTAAAAATATATTAAACACGTGAACTTTTTAGTTCCTATATTTTTTATTTTTTTTTTCAGAAATCACTCATTATTTTATCTCAAGATTACCTATTAATTTACCAACTGAGTTACATTTCTTACATATTATATATTATATAATTAAAATATTTCTTGTTTTATCTATTCAATATCATACTTATATATTATATTAAAAAAAACTATTATAGTAAATAAAAAAAGTTATTTAAAATTAGAATAATAAATATTTTTTTTTTCTAATCTACATGTATAAATGTACAAATAACTATTGTCTATCACCTCAAATTTACACATAAAATTAATAAGCACAAAAAACTAACAAGCGTTTAATAATTCAGTTCGATTACATCGATAAGTATATTTCTAGAAGGTTTATATTTAGTTATATTAATTATATTATTTTTGTTTATTAGTTTGTTTTATATTTATTAGTATGTGTCACAACTTAGTTATTATTCATATTATTTCTTATATTTAATATTTTTTAAAAACTTTATCTCGTTCTTAACATGTTCTTAAATGTAGATTTGTCAAAAAAGACATAATATAAAGAATAGAATTTTTTCGATCATCTGCTTCATCATATATCAAATATTTGTATATCCTATATTATATTATATTTAATTACAATTTTTTATTAAAATTTAAATTAAATATTTACAATTTATAAATTCATTAATAATATTGTCAAGTCAACTTTTGTTCATAAAATTTTTAAGAATATATTATTTTCATTGATTTGCTTATGTTGAATTGAGAAAAGTTATGTTTTTTAATTATATATAGGGAGGATATAAGATTTCTTATATTTTTTATGTAGTATTTATTGAGTAATTGTGTTTACAATTTTTCTATTAAAAATATATTAAACACGTAAACTTTTTAGTTCCTATATATATATATATATTTTTTCAGAAATCATTCATTATTTTATCCCAAAATTACCTATTAATTTACCAATTGAGTTACATTTCTTACATATTAAATATTATATAATTAAATATTTATTGTTTTATCTGTTCAATATGATACTTATATATTATATTAAAAAAACTAATATAGTAAATAAAAAAGTTATTTAAAATTAGAATAATAAAGATTTTTTTTTCTAATCTACGTGTATAAATGTACAAATAACTATTGTCTATCACCTCAAATTTACACATAAATTTATAAGAACAAAAAACTAACAAGCGTTTAACAACTCAGTTCGATTACATCTCGATAAGTGTATTTTTAGAAGGTTTATATTTAGTTATATTAATTATATTATTTTTGTTTATTAGTTTGTTTTTATATTTATTAGTACGTGTCACAACTTAGTTATTATTCATATTAGTTCTTATATTTAATATTTTTTTAAACCTTTATCTTGTTCTTTCACATGTTCTTAACTGTAGATTTGTCAAAAACGACATAATATAAATTATAGAATTTTTTCGATCATCTGCCTCATTATATATCAAATATTTGTATATCCTATAATATATTATATTTAATTACAATTTTTAATTAATATTTTAATTAAATATTTACAATTCATAAATTCATTATTAATATTGTCGAGTCAACTTTTGTTCATAAAATTTATAAAAATATATTATTTTTATTGATTTGTTTATGTTGAATTGTGAAAAGTTATGTTTTTTAATTACATATAGGGAGGATATAAGATTTCTTATATCTTTTATGTAGTATTTATTGAGTAATTGTGTTTACAATTTTTCTATTAAAAATATATTAAACACGTGAACTTTTTAGTTCCTATAATTTTTTTCATAAATCACTCATTATTTTATCCCAATATTACCTATTAATTTACCAATTGAGTTACAATTCTTACATATTAAATATTATATAATTAAAATATTTCTTGTTTTATCTGTTCAATATGATACTTATATATTATATTAAGAAAACTAATATAGTAAATAAAAAAGTTATTTAAAATTAGAATAATAAAGATTTTTTTTTCTAATCTATATGTATAAATGTACAAATAACTATTGTCTATCACCTCAAATTTACACATAAAATTAATAAGAACAAAAAACTAACAAGCGTTTAACAACTCAGTTCGATTACATCGATAAGTATATTTTTAGAAGGTTTATATTTAGTTATATTAATTATATTATTTTTGTTTATTAGTTTGTTTTATATTTATTAGTATGTGTCACAACTTAGTTATTATTCATATTATTTTTTATATTTAATATTTTTTTAAAACTTTATCTTGTTCTTTCACATGTTCTTAACTGTAGATTTATCAAAAAAACATAATATAAAGTATATAATTTTTTCGATCATCTGCCTCATTATATATCAAATATTTGTATATTCTATATTATATTATATATAATTACAATTTTTTAATTAATATTTAAATTAAATATTTACAATTCATAAATTCATTAATAATATTGTCGAGTCAACTTTTGTTCATAAAATTTTTAAAAATATATTATTTTCATTGATTTGCTTATGTTGAATTGAAAAAAATTATGTTTTTTTTAATGATATATAGGGAGGATATAAGATATGATGACATTAGTATATTACCAATTTGCCATTTAAAACATGTGAAAGTAAGAGTTTTTTAGGTAGTTCATTTTTTATTTAAAAATATAAATAAAATGATGTGTATTAAATTTATGTCAAAGTAAGGGTTTTCTTAGGCATTATGAATTTTTTACAAAAACACTTCTCCTTTTACGGTAGTATAGATAGATAGATAGATATAGATATAGATATAGATAAATATAGATATAGATATAGATAAATAGATAGATAGATAGATTAATATTTAATACTATACACAAATTTATTCTTATTTCTAGTTTTGTCACGTATTTTTTTTCCGACAAAAATTGAAGTGTGTCTTATATTTGATTGGTTGCGTCTTTTTAAATTATATAAAAAATTATTTTTTAATAATATCTAATTCGTTAATAAAAATTAAGAAAGAAACTATATAAAAGAAATTGCATAATTCTTATTTGCCTCTTTTATAATGAAAATGTCAATAATTACAAATTTGGATGATAGTATAACATAGCCATCATTCATGTAAGGAGGCCAAAATTAGTGGTTGATTTGTAATATTACTCATTTTGTGTGAGAAAATTGCATAATATTCTTTGCGTCTTTTATGACCAAAATGTCAATAATTACAAATTTGGATGATAGTATGATATAACACATCATTCGTGTAAGAGGGCAAAAATAGTAGCTGATTTGTAATTTTTCTATTTTTATGAGAAAATTGCATAATATTTCTTTGCGTCTTTTATGATCAAAATGTTGATAATTACAAAATTTGGATGATAGTATAACATAGCGCATCATTGTGTAAGGAGCCCAAAATTAGTGGACGATTTGTAATATTTTCTTTCGTGAAGCAACCTAACTATTAGACGGGTTGACACGTTACATTATGTGAACAAAAATTTATATTTATTAGGAGTGGAATTTTATACCGAAAACTGGAGAATCGAACCAGACCGAAAATAACCAGTTCGGTCTGGTTATTTAAGAAAAAAAAAATATTTTTTTTGGGTTTCAGTTTTTTTGCACAAACTGGTCATGGTTCCCAGTTCCTTTCAAAATGTATGTTATGTGTATTAACTGAGGAACCGACTATATATGTTAAATATGCATGTTTTATATTTTTATATATATATATATATATATATATATATATATGAATCAATTCAGGTTCTTGGTATACAATATTTGATTTTTCACTTTTATATTCAGTTTTTTATAATACTTACGTGAGTTGTAATTTTTATATCGGCTTTTAACTCAAAAACTGGTTTTTTTTAAAGACAAAGGTAACTATTATAAAACTCAAAGCGAACATAGATCAAATACAATGCGAATCAAATCCGAATAAAATAAAAAATGAGACACACGCACAAAGCGATCTAGAGCCTCAACAACCAAACTAACTACCAAACCAAAAAAAATCTAAGAAACTGGAAAACATAGAAAGTCCAATAGTGAGGACTCTTGCCACTGCTCAAAAATTGATTATTGTTTGTTATTTTTCATTATTCTATTACCTAAAGAATCGGAAGAACCAAACTGTTTTTTTTTTTACAGTTAGCCAAACCTGTTATTTAATTTCGGTTCTGATTCCTGAAAAATATGTTAGGAACCGGACTGGTCCCAAGCCTACCATTATTTTATACTATAAAATTAAATGTCATACTTTTTTCTCTATGTTGTTTTTTTTAAGTACCACAGTTTACTTGAAAAATATGTATATTTAATATATATAGGGGTCTTTTACTTTGCAGGATGGGATAAGATAAATTATCCAATACAACTTTACATGTCAGCAATCAGTCCTTTATTTACTTTTCGGGTTGGGATTGCATAAATGAATCCCATCTTTACTTCGATGGATTAATTGGCATGTTACACATTCCAAGGACTAAATTACCCTTATGTCGGTACAAAATCGACTTTTGCAGAAACTAGTTCATTCTTCTCCCTCGATAGCTCCATCTTTAATTTTTTGAGCTCACCTTTGCGTCCCATGGGAATACCGAAGCTTCAACCTTCAGATACAGCGAATTTGATGTCGATTCAATGCTCTTGCTCGTCTCTGGGGATGGAAAAAAAATAAATACACATTTTCAATCCTTTTATTTTGAACCAAAAATCATCACAATTTCACGTTTCTGCAAATTATGGGCAAATGGCACAATCGACCGAGGGCTACAGTTCAAAATTTATGCTCCATTTATCGAAAAAAAAGAATGAAATCCCCAAAATTATGCTTAGATTACCGTATACAAAAAAAAAAAATCATTATGGACGCATAAAAAATAAG
>CACSLK010024540.1:15498871-15517457 GCA_902706635.1 Striga hermonthica | reverse complement strand
TAAAGTCAATTATAAATAAGAAATAAAATTGAAGGACCAAATTGAAATAAAAAAAGTTTGAACGCATAAGAATGCGTCTGGACGCAAATTTGCAGCAAACTGAGGAGAGAGAAGAAGGGTAACGCATTTTGCGATCGGATATGGAGTTCGGGTGGAGCAATTTTGCTGCAAAAAATGAGATATGGCGTTCGGTTGGAGAAGGTCTGAACTGGGTCAACAACCAGTTATCAAAATGTATATGGCTTTGATACAGCTTAGAGCATCTCCAATGGTCTTTTCCTTTTTCTATTTTGTTGCCACATGTCACAATTAATCTTATATGGCTTGAAAAAAATTTAGAAGGCTTTCTAGATGTAGAAGCCTTTCTAGACAACTTCTTTTGTATATTTCTATTTATTTAATTTATTTATCTTCTTCAACCAATTAAAATTCAACACATCACAAACGAAATCACAATTAACATTTATCATTGGAGACATAATTTTTTAGCTTCCATTCTCATGCCATACAACCCAAAATGGACAATCATCCATTGGAGATTGCTCTTAAAGTTCTTTCACACTGCCCATTCATTTGGTCAACGGATAAGGTTTAGCTAAACGGTCAAAATTGAGTTCCCACAGACGTACAAAACATGAGTTAGGTGCGTGATTATTTTCTCTTCCATTGTCCATTAAATTTCGATTTTTAATAAAATAAAATCGATTAGGAAAAAAAAAATACAATGAAGCAAAGGATCGTTTCTCGACTAATATAAAGTTAATCCAAAAGTCGAATATTTCAATGGGGTTGGATAAATAGATAAGGCAGCGAAATAAGTGATCACTCATCACTCTTGACTATAATAAACCTTCAAATTTTATCCTAAAAACATTAGTAAAAGCTTATACATATCGTTTAATCCGCATGGGTCAATGAATTTTATCCATCCCCAGTTATGGACATTCCATAAAATGTAAAGGCCACGCGGTAATTATCATTTTGTCTTTAATATAAATTTTGGCAAAATTGTTATAATTATGAAGGTAGTTGGTGGCTCAACCAACACCAATAATTTTATTAAAATAGTGAATGTGAATGACTATGTGCCACTGATATAATTGTATTATTATGATTGTGTCATCAGAAGTTTTCCTATAAATATGAGTTTCAGTTATAATAAAAATCAATCAAGTGAATACATTTTTTCTATTATCTATTTCTCTCTAGTTTTATAACATTTTCTAATTCCTCTTTATCTCTTGTTTTATAACACGTTATCAGCACGAGTCTCTGCTTTCTAGAGCTTGATTTGTAATACGAAGAGAGTATGCTCTACAGTCGCGTCTTATAGACGATCTTCTGTATCAGAAATCATAATATTACAAATCGTTATTTTATCAGAATTATTCTTGAAGGTAATTTTTCTCTCAATCATAAATAATCACATATTTTTCGCATATCTTGAAATTCTAGAATTTCACAATGTCTGATATTACCAAAAGAGAATTTATTGAGCTCGCTCTTAATGGAAGTAATTATTTAACTTGGGCCCTTGATGTTGAGATTCATCTGACCTCCTTTGATTTAAGTGCTACAATAGATTCTACATCTAATAGTACTCCAGCCCAGAAGGCGAAGGCACTGATTTTTCTTCGTCACCATCTAAATAAGGATTTGAAAAAATGAATTCTCATAAAAAAAGAGCCCGCAAATCTTTAGAGATCCCTGATGGATCGCTTTGACCAACAAATGGTCATAATCCTCCCTCAAGCACGATATGACTGGCTTAATCTACGTTTTCAGGATTTTAAATCTGTTACTGAGTATAATTCGGCCCTCCATCGTATTGTCTCACAGCTCAAACTCTGTAAGCAGAACATTACTGAGTTTGAGTTGCTTGAAAAAACTTTATCCACTTTTCATGCTAATAACCTTGTACTCCAACAGCAGTACAGGGCTAAAAACTATACAACACATTCTGAGCTAATTTCTGCTTTACTAGTGGCCGAAAAACACAATCATTTGTTAATAAAAAATCATAATACTAGGCCTGTTGGAACTCAAGCAGTGCCTGAAGCACATGCGACTACCAACGAGCATAATAATGTTATGCGAGGAAGAGGTCGAGGATATCATACCCAACCACCCCGCGGTGGTCGTGGTCATGGTTGTGGTCATCGACGTGGTCGAGGTCGTAATCATGTTTGGACTCGAGGTGTAGGACGAGGTAATGGTGTTGAGGAACATACATGCCGAAGAGAAAATCATAACATCAATGCTCCACAATCTAATCAAGATAAGCAAGTTTGCTATAGATGTGGATGCGGTGGTCATGGTCCCGTTCATGTCTTACTCTTAGGCATCTAGTCGAGGCCTATCAAAGAACACTCAAAGATAAGAAAGGAAAGGCTCTTCAAGGTGAATCACATCATGCTAGTTTGCCTGAAGCAAATTTAGCAATAAATGATGATGATGATTTATTAAAGCTTCAGCTCGAGGACTATGGTGATAATGTGTGATTTCATATGCATTCTGTCTTAGTAACGGATATTTTTATTTCACATTTGTTTTCATGCTATTAGAAAATTATGGTTTGTTCTTGTTATAAACATGTTTTCATTTGTTATGTTTTATTGAGAATTTATCATTGTTGCGTTTGCTTATAATATTTTACTTTTCTTTTAGTGTGCCACAAACATTCAATAAAATGCAAGTCATGCAGAAAGAAAGTATTTTATGCCTGATCGATAGTGCTACCATGCACACTATTTTGAAAGATAGGAAATTTTTCAAAACCATAAATGAAAAGAAAGGGAGTGTTACTACTATTGTTCATGATAAAATATTGATAGTAATCTCCAGCAGAGCTATACTTACTCCTCCTAAGGGTACCGAATTAAAAATTAACGATGCACTTTTGTACCCTGAATCACAAAGAAAACTCCTTAGTTTTAAAGATATTCGATCAAATGGTTTTCATATTGAAACTAAGACTGAAAATAACAGAGAATACCTTCTTATGACTCATTCACAAAGAAGTCAAAAGAAAATTGTAGAAGAACTTCCCTCTTTCTCCTCAGGCTTGTATTATACTTACATTCAACCTTCTATTAATCATGTTGCAATGAGCTTAAAATTTAAAGACTCAAATTCATTTAAATTATGGCATGAGTGATTGGGTTATCCCGGGCTTAGTATGATGCGTCAGATTATTTCTAACTCTATTGGGCATATCATATCAAACAACAGTTTTCCTTCTTTTAATGAATTTATTTGTGATGCTTGTGCAAAGGGAAAATTGACCTTCACGTACTAAAGTTCGGATTTAATCTCCTATGTTTTTTCATAGGATTCATGGTGATATATGTGGACCGATTCATCCCGCACATGGACCTTTTCGATATTTTATGGTATTGATAGATGCTTCCATTCGATGGTCATATGTGTGTTTATTATCGACTAGAAATCAGGCTTTTCCAAAACTAGTTGCTAAAGTTATTGAATTAAGAGCTCAATTTCATGATTATCCAATTAAAACTATTAGAATGGATAATGCCGACGAATTTACATCGAAAGCCTTTGATGATTATTTTATGTCATTAGGCATCAAAGTGGAGCATCCAGTATCTTATGTTCACACACAAAATGGTCTAGCCGAATCACTAATTAAGCGCATCAAATTAATTGATAAACCATTTCTACAAAATTCCAACTTACCAATTTCATGTTGGGGACGTGCAATTTTACATGTTGCTGCCCTAATTCAAATCCGACCTACTGCATATCATGGTTACTCTCTTGTGCAAATAGTGAGTGGTAAAGATCCTAACATTTCCCATCTGCGAATATTTAGTTGTGCAGTTTATGTTCCTATATCACCACCACAGCGTACCTCTATGGGCCCTCATAGAAAGCTAGGTATATATATTAGCTATGAATCTCTGTATATTATTAAATACCTAGAGCCCATGACTGGGATCAACTTACAGCTCGGTACGCTGACTGCATATTCGATGAAGAGAATTTTCCGGCATTAGGGGGAGATAAAAGCCCAAACTTAAATAAATACCGAAAAAATTCTTGAATGTACAAAATCTACAATATTTAGATCCACACACTAATCAAACTGAACTTGAAGTTCAAAAGATAATTTATTTGCAATATTTAGCAAATAATTTGCCAGATGCATCCACTGATCATAAAGGAGTGACCAAATCATATGTACCTTCTATAAATGCACCACAACGAGGGAGACCTGTTGGTACAAAAGACAATAATCCGCAGAAAATAAAATCTAATATTAAAACACTCCTAAAATCTCCAGAAAAGAATCGTCCAGAAGGCAAAAATTCTAGTTTAAATTCACGTGCAACAAATAATAAAAATACTATGATTGTGGAACATCTAGATCAAAATATATTGGGAAATCGGTTCATCCTTCAGAACCCTATCACACACCCGATCTGATGAAATAAGATGAATTGAGTATGAAGATCTGATTAATGTAAATATTGAAGTAGCTATGAATTTTGTTGACACAATAGAAACTTATAACAAAAGTAACACAGTCGTCAACGTTACCTCTATAGTTGCCTTTACCATATCTAATAATTTGGATCCAGAACCTAAATCAAATTGCAGAGTGCCAAAAGCACTCCGATTGGATAAGATGAAAAGAGACAATTGAGGCTGAACTAGACTCGCTAAATAAATGAAAAGTTTTTGGCTCTATTGTACGTACACCTCAAAATTTTATCCCAGTAGGATATAAATGGGTGTCCGTAAGAAAGAGAAATGAAAATAATAAAGTGGTGAGATATAAAGCGAGATTAGTTGCTCAAGGGTTTTCGCAGAGACCTTGTATTGATTTTGATCAAACATATTCTCCTGTAATTGATGGAATAACGTTTCGCTATTTAATATCTCTGGCAGTAAATATGAATTTAGATATGCAGTTAATGGATGTTGTGACCGTATACTTATATGGGTCATTAGACACAAATATATATATGAAAATCCCTGAAGGATTAAAAGTTCCCAAAATAAAGGGAAATGAAGCACGCAACATGTATAGTGTTAAATTACAAAAGTCATTATATGACTTAAAGCAATCGGGTAGAATATGGTACAACCAACTGAGTGAATTTTAGTTAAAAAATAATTATGTTAATAATGATGTGTGCCCCTGTGTATTTATAAAGAAGTCAACGAATGGTTTTTGCATTATATCAGTCTATGTCGATGACATACATATAATTGGAACACGAGGGGAGCTTGATAAAGCTAGATCATGCCTAAAGACGGAGTTTGAAATGAAAGATTTGGGTAAAACCAAATATTGTCTCGGCCTGCAGATCGAGCATCTCCCTGAAGGAATTTTTGCACATTAGTCAGCCTACTTGGAGAAGATTTTAGAAAAATTCTACATAGATAAATCTCATCCACTTAGCACACCAATGGTTGTCCGATCACTTGAAGTGGATAAGGATCCATTTAGACCTAAAGAAGATACCGAAGAAAATTTAGGATCAGAAGTTCCAACTTGAGCGCTATTGGCGCGTTACTTTACCTTATAAATTGCACCAGGCCCTATATTGCATTTGCAGCAAACTTGCTAGCAAGGTTTAGTGCTTCTCCTACGAAGAGACATTGAATGGTATTAAACATATTTTTAGGTATATTCAAGGTTCAAAGGATCTTTGTTTACTTTATAAAAATAACCAAGATATGACATTGGTGGGATATTCAGATGATGGCTATATGTCTGATCCCCACAATGCCAGATCTCAGGCTGGTTATGTTTTTCTCTGTGGTGGTACTGCAATCTCCTGGAAGTCAGTCAAGCAGTCCATGGTTTCTACATCTTCAAACCACTCAGAGATAATTGCTTTATACGAGACCTCAAAAGAATGTGTTTGGTTAAGATCTTTAATCCAACATATTTGTGGGTCGTGTGGAATTACAAATGATATAACCCCTACTGTTCTTTACGAGGACAATGCAGCTTGTGTTTTGCAAATGAGTAATGGGTACATTGCTCCAAAATTATTTTACCTACACGAGCTCCAGAAGAGCGGTGAAATTATTGTACAAAAAATACGATCTAGTGAAAATTTGGCAGATCTATTCACCAAATCCCTTCCTACATCTACTTTTGAAAAATACATTTATGGTATTGGTATGCGTAAACTAGGAAGACTATTGTCTTCAAGGGGAGGGACAAACATAAAATAATACCGAAGATCAGGTCCTGAAGACCAAATGTTGTACTCTTTTTCCCTTGACTGAGGTTTTGCCCTATTGGATTTTCCTAGCAAGGTTTTTAATATGGCAAGAAAAATGTTGTATTCACATGAATAGTGTACTCTTTTTCCTTCATTAAGATTTTGTCCCACTGGGTTTTTTCTAATAAGATTTTAACGAGACATATTCATGGTATAATGAGGACTACTGGATACTTGATATAATTCATCATCATGATAAGAAAACAATGGGTTAGCTGTACTCTTATTCCTTCGATCAAGTATTTCTTCCCAATGGGTTTTCTTGACAAGGTTTTAACGAGGCATCACACATATATGTTCCAATAAAGATGATCTATTTAAGGGGGACCAAATGTTATACTTCCACAATGCTCAGGTTTTGTATCGCCGAGTTTTCTTGAAAGAGCAATGCTGTGATTCTAAAAATGATCAGGTTTTGTCCCAACGGGGTTTTCATGATATACTGAATTACCAGTACATGATGGCCACAAGATACACTTCAAGATGTTTAGATTGAGATTTATTCAAATTAGTTAAAATGTTTTTAGAAAATAATCATTCAATGGGAGTCTTATAATTATGAAGATAGTTGGTGGTTCAACCAACACCAATAATTTTATTAAAATAATGAATATAAATGATTATTTTGCCCCTGATGTAATTGTATTATTACGATTGTGCCATCAAAAGTTTCCTATAAATAGAAGCTTCAGTTATAATGAAAAATCAATCAAGTGAATGCATTTTCTCTATTCTCTCTTTCTCTCTAGTTTTATAACATTTCTATTTCCTCTTTATCTCTTGTTTTATAACAAAAATAAAATTTTCTATTTCCTCTTTATCTCTTGTTTTATAACAAAAATAAGTTGGTAACTAAAATTAATGTAATTGCTGCTCATTCAGGGGCGAGTAATGCTGGGCCTAAGGCTTCAAACTAATATGTTTAATATATCATATATTCATAATATGTATAGAAATATTTTTTAGAAACGGCGGGCCAGCCCGAGCCCCTCTAGTCCCGCCCCCCAAAGCCTGTGGTCCGCGACTGGCCCGTGGAGGCGAGCCTCTAATATCCCAGCCCAACCCACTCTTTTGGCGGGGCGGGTCAGGCCAGCCCGCGAGCCTTAGCCTTTTGACAAGTCTATGCTAGTTGTCCGAATTGCCCGTAATTCGCTGACAAAGCACGACCTCTCTTATGTAGAAGAACGACGTGTCATTTTATTTTAATCGTAGAAAAGTTCTATTTCCTGCCGTGTAGTCATTGTTGTAACAAATTGTATTTAAATTACCGAGTACCCAATCGAATGATTCGTCCCCCGGGTCGTTCTCTCGAGGAAGGCGGTTCTGAATTTAGAAGTGGTGTTGATAACACATAAAAGGAAAATAAATACTAAACATTCTAATTAGGATAAAATGTTTTAACTAACAACTAAGAAATGCATATAACGTAAATCTACCTAAAACAGAAATGAAATAATGATAAAGAATCTAGGGAGTCGGGGGTAATTAATTTGAGTTCTATTCGCAAAACCGACCTTTAATCGCTTGGTCTAGATTGACGATCTCACCTAAATATCTAGCGGTTTGCTCCCTATAACTCTTCGTAACAAGGGATTGAACATAGACGAGCAAGTCCGAGCATACAACACTGGCCAATTATCCAATCCTAACAAGGGAAGGGACATCGACAAGCATGCACTTCAATCTGAAACCTATAACTATTCAATTACGAACTCGTCTATCTCGTGCGAGCCTAGTTTTACGACTTCTCCCCTTTAGGTTCTAAAAGTCGCTAATTTAATTAGAAGGGGTTTAATCAACTAATCATTTAGAATTAACAAAACCCTAACTCGGCAAATGAATATTCAATCATTTCCAATCGCAAGACCAAAGTGTCACCCGTCGATTATATCAAAAAATCAAGCAAGAATTCATCAATTCCTAAAATCAACTCACACAAGAACGAACAAATTAATTCCCGACAAATACAAATGAACAAGCACAATTTCCCTCTATACCTAGCAATCAGAATTAGTTATAAAGATCAAATTCAACACAATTAAACATCTCAACCCAAGCAATTATTTTCATCAATTAAATGAGAAGAAAGAATTACGATTAATAGAGAAATCAAATTTAAATCTAAATTACAAGCATAAACCAAACACAATCAAGAAATCAAGGCGAAAGGTGGAGTTTTTGGAGAAAAAAATAGAGAAGAACGAGTATGGCGATGCATGC
The DNA here is from genome assembly GCA_902706635.1 of Striga hermonthica. Classification (NCBI taxonomy): domain Eukaryota; kingdom Viridiplantae; phylum Streptophyta; class Magnoliopsida; order Lamiales; family Orobanchaceae; genus Striga; species Striga hermonthica. The sequence continues at coordinate 15,508,971 of CACSLK010024540.1, read as the reverse complement.
AGGCTAGGTTTTTCATCCCTCGATGGAGAGATAACTTTCTATCGAAGTCTTGTACGCATATATATATATATATATAGGAGAGAGTGCCATGACGCGAGGGCTTGTGGCGCGGCACGAGAGGCACGAGTGTCGTGGCATGAAGCATGTGGCTCGGCGTGGAGGGTGCCCGAGCTGCGGCGCGGAGGAGTGGCGCGGCGTAGAGGGTATATATATAGGAGAGAGTGCCACGACGCGAGGGCTTGTGGCGTGGCACGAGAGGCACGAGTGTCGTGGCATGAAGCATGTGGCGCGGCGTAGAGGGTCTGTCTGGGCGCATTCTGCAGGGGTCATGGCGTTGGGCACGGGTAATGCCGCGGCGTGACGGGCGTGCAGTGCCGCAGAATGGGGCCTGCCGCTTCACGCACCTTGTCGTCTGGGAGCCTCTGTCGGGGCGTGGTGCCTGTCGCGAGCTGTGTCACGGCATGGAGCTGGGGCAGTCCTGCGGCATGGAGTCTGCCGCGGCGCGAGGCCTAGGTACATGGGGTCTCATTCCGGGCGTGATGCATGTGGCGACATGGCACGCGCACGAGGGTCGACTACCTCAGCGCGGGGCTGGCCACGACTAAGGGCCTGGGCGAGCTGGTGGGTAGCTCGCGCGACTTTACGTCTCGAGTTCGTTTGGACTCAGAATTGAGTTCTTTTTTTTCCTGCTTGTCGCCAACGAACATTTCTAGTTGATTGTGCCCACACGACCAATTTATCCTTGAATATCAATCCTCCCGAAACTCTTGACCTGCTTACCATAAACGAAAATAAAAATGGAGAAAATCAGGAAAGAAAAACGAAAAAACACAGAAAAAACTCAACATAAAGCAAAACACGCAACAAAACACAAAACGAACAAAAAAGAAAGAAAATACCTAGAACGAGAGAAAAAGAGGAAAATTTTGAAAAATGGTCCACTATGTTGGCTATTTTCTGAAAAAGGTCCATCATATAGGGTGTCATCAATAATGGTCCACTAAATAGTCACTTTTAATCAAAACTCGTACAAATGCCAACATAGTGGGCTAAAAGTGATTATCACTTTTAGTCCACTATGTTGGCATTTGTACGAGTTTTGATTAAAAGTGACAATTTAGTGGACCATTATTGATGACACCCTATATGATGGACCTTTTTCGGAAAATGGTCAACATAGTGGACTAAAAATGAAATTTAGCCGAGAAAAAGAAGTGCAAAATAACAACGAAAAACGCAACAAAAATGGGACAGACAACTCCCCCACACTTAAACCATTATACGTCCCGAACAAAAAGAAAAGAAAACAAGACATGGGCATGGATACGGTTTCAAATAAGAAGAGCCTCAAAATACTTAACTCAACTGGGTCGAATTCCAATGACCGTCAGACCATATGCCTCAAATATCGACTTGGCCTTGAAATGACAAACTCTCAACACATAAATTACAATATAAGCCTCACTCATTTTCTGACATAAATATGTGATAGGTTCGCTCAGATTGGTCGATATTCAAGTTTCAACATATACTTGCGAATCATCTAAATTACTCGGAAACAATCAAAGTTCAAGACTTGCGAATCAAGAGGACTTCATGGGTTGTAATGTGGGTTTTCGGTAGAGGTACGAATTTATATGGACAAGAAGCTCAAATAAACAATCAAGGTTCTCGAGTAATAGAATACTCGAATGCCCGCCACTCGTCCAAAATCAACAAGATAGCATACATATCATTCACCAACAACTCCACAAGCAACACCTATATGCTCCAATTAAGTTGCAACTTCATTGCTTCAACCTTTTATTTATTTATTTATTTATTTATTTATTTTTGTTTTATTTAGAGAGTTGTTTTTTTTCCTAAACACGATCGAATCGTAAGGACAATATTCTCCAGGTTTAAACATTGGAGGTCATCCAAGTGTCCTAGAGTGTTTCTCAATGCTCATTACCTGTCATCATGAATCGACTAGTAAGCGGAGCAGAATCCATTCGATTCGTCCTGTGAGCTTTCTCTCTCTCTCTCTCTCTATTTTTTTCTTTTTTTAATATATACTAGGTCAAGCAATATAGTGCAGCTCAAATTTTACCTTATTCAAAGACGCCATCATCGTTGATATTGATGCCGAATTCTCTCAAGGGAGAGCGAAAATTCTCTCAAGGGAGAGCTTGGATTCTCTTTCGGAATGGTTGAATTCCATCGGGGGTTGGATTGAGGCTTGGTTCTAGACTTCAATCTTCTATATTTCCAGTTTCCTTACAGTTTCCATGGCATTCGATGTTAATGGTTCGGGGAGTTCGATTCAAAATGCAGATGCGCTAGGGGGTCTGCTCAAGAAAATAGCTTTATCAGAATCAGAGGGTTGCATCATTGACCATAAGGATGAGGATATCAAAATCAGTGCAGCGGAGTGCAAACGAAGTTTATTCGAGAAAATCATTGGTGACCAAAAAGCAAATCTTATCGGAATACGGCGTACCATGGGAGCTATCTGGCATATTCAAGCTCAAATGAAGGTTAAGGAGCTGAGAACAAACTTTTTCCAATTCTTATTTGGTACCATTGAAGACAAATCTAAAGTTCTGAAGGGGACCAATTGGGTCTTTGAAAATCAATATCTGGCGCTGAATGGGAGGAAGGAATGACCGAGAAACACAAAAAATTCTCAGAATTGCAGTTCTGGATTCAAGTCAATAACATTCCGATTAATTGGATATGCATTGAGGTTGGTTTAAGAGTGGGGAAAATTTTCAAGCAAGTTAAGTCAGTCTCAGTTGTTAAGGCAGGAGGGCAAAGAGGGAGTTTTCTTCGGTTGTTAGCTGTGGTGACATCCCTAAACCTCTCCCTAGAGTAGCATGCCTTAAGCTCCATAAAACCCAAATTATGGCCACATTCCAATATGAGAAGCTTGTCAATGTTTGTTTCTACTGCGGTACAATGGCCATTGGGAGAGGGCTTGCAATCACAAAGATGATGATATTGCCAATGGACTTTAAATGAAGGCCAATATGGTGATTGGCTAAGGGCAGTGGGTGGACATTATGGATTCAGATCCAACTCAGCATCAAATCCAGATAGTCAATCCCCAAGTAACCAAGCATAGGGCCAGAGACAAATCAAGAACCAAATGTGGAGGAAAATGGGTTTAAATCGGCTGGAAGTGGAGTGAAGGATGGTATTGGTAAAGAAGTCAGTATTGCTAATAACTCAGTTCAAGGGCAGCCATCTCAAAATGCCATCAGTAAAGGGAAAGAAGTTTGCCTATCTAATGAGGAATGGGCCTTAGTTCAAGGGGATTACACCAGCATAGTCTTAGCTATGGATCCTGAGGTGATCAAGACTCTTTCAGAACCTGTCAATCCAATCCAAGATAGCATAGAGATTCAAGATATAACCACCTCCCAAAGAAGAAGGAAATGGACTAGGAAGACTACTACAGCTGGGGTAATCTAGAATACTAAATCCCTAAAGAGTATTCCTGAGAAATCAGAGCTTCCATCTAGAAGAAGGAAGAGAAACCTTACCATGAGCATTGATGAGGACCCAGATACAGAAAAGGAGGTGAAGGGAAGCAAGAAACAGAAACTAACACACTGAAGGTGGGGGTGGCCAGCCTTGAATGGCCGCCGAAGATTCAATGAAACTTATGATGTGGAATTGTAGAGGGTTGGGTGGACCCTCTACAATTTCACAAATTAAGGAGTCTTCTAGACTCCACCACTCAGATTTTATTTTTCTTTCAGTAATTAAAAAATCAAAAAAAATTGTTAGATCAGTTTGTAATAAGAGAGGGTTTAAGGACAGATGGTTTGCAGTGGAGCCTTTGGGGTTGAGTAGGGGGTTGTTAGCTTTATGCAGTAGGAATGTGGAGGTGAAGCAAATCATTAGCAACCAATTTTGTATCCAGATGCAAGTTGCAGGTTCAGGGGTTGATGGGGTTATGTGGGTGATCTTTATGTATGCAAGCACTGACAAGAGGGAGAGGGTTTATCAATGGCAGTTTTTGGAGGGAGCTAGTGGAGGTAGGGGTAGTAAATGGGTTCTGGGTGGGGACTGGAATGAGATATGTGATGCTAGTGAAGAAAGAGAGGGAGACAGAAGGCTGAGAGGGAGTTTATTGAATTCAATGAGTTTATTTCTAGAATGGGAATGCAGGACATTCAGTTGTTTGGCCATAATTTTACTTGGGGCAATAACAGGGAAGCTGAAGGATTCATTGAGGAGAAGATTGACAAGATATTTGCTTCTTATGCCTGGTTAGTGGAGCATCAACATGCTGCAGTGGAGGATGTTTTCAAAAGTGCTTCAGACCACAAGTTGCTGTTTTTGAATTCCAATCCTCTGCTTTATTCTCAGAAGAGAAAGAGATTCTTCTTTGACAAGAGGTGGCTGAGTAGAGATGGGGTCAAAGATGTTGTGAAAACAGGGTGGGCTCAAGATCCGAATGGTACTCCAATGTTCAAAGTTTCTCAGAAAATTAAAGCAACCAGAATTGCTTTACTAAAGTGGAGTGCCACTTTTAGAAGGGATCAGATTCAAGAGAAGAAGCAAATCTCTGAAAGATTAGAACTCATGAGCACCCTTGGTCAATGCAGAGGTTGAGATGAATGTGATAGATTGAGGAGTGAGCTGAATAAACTTACAAAAAGAGGATGAGCAGTTCTGGGCCCAGAAGGCTAGATCTCAGTGGCTAAGAGAAGGGGACTCAAATACTAAGTATTTTCATGCTTCCACTATGCAGAGAAGGAAAATGAACAACATATCCATCCTGGTGGATGATTATAATCAAGTGTGGACAAAGGAGGAAAACATTCAGAGGCACATCTACAGTTACTATGAACTTTTTTTCAGTTCAGATGTATCAATGGGGGAGGCTGATATCTTGCACATGATTCCAGAGTCTATTACTCCTGATTTGAATGAATCTCTAACAGCTCAGGTTACAGAAGAGGAGATCAAATCTGCTTTATTTAGTCTTGATCCTCGTAAGGCTCCTGGGCAGGATGGAATGAGTCCCATTTTCTTTCAGAAATTCTTGAGTGTGTTCAGTGCTGATTTTTGCCAAGCTGTTCTGAGTTTCTTTGAATCAGGTATGCTTCTGAAAAGCTGGAACCACACTGTTATATCACTCATTCCTAAATGCTTAAATCCAGCTACCCTAAAGCAATTCAGACCAATCAGCTTATGTGGTGTGGCTTACAGAGTGATTGCCAAGATTCTATCTCTGAGAATTAAACCCTGTTTATCTGCTTGCATTAGTGAGAATCAAGCTGCCTTCATAACTAGGAGGCAGCTTTTGGATAATGTGATCCTTGCACAAGAATGTTCATTTCCTCAACAGGCATTCATCGGGCAAAAAAGGATTTATGCTGCTCAAACTAGACAAAGAGAAAGCATTTTACCGTATTGAATGGAACAGTGTCAAGAGCTCAAAGGCTATATTTCTGCATCTAGAGGCATCAGGCAAGGTGATCCAATCTCACCATATATCTTTATCATTATCTCTGAAGTTTTGTCTCGACTGATTAGAAAAGAAGAAGAGAGAGGTTTTTCAGGAGAGTGAAAATTGCAAATCACAGTCCTGTTGTATCCCATTTGATGTTTGCAGATGACACCTTGGTGATGTGTGAAGCCAATGAAATCCATGCTAGAAATCTTATGACTTTGCTGCTTAATTACCAGAGGTTCACTGGTCAAAAGGTTGACATGGGAAAATCTTCTATCTTTTCCAGTAGAAATTTCTTGCCATTGCTAAAATCTGAAATCTGTCATTTGCTGGGGGACATTCAATCACATAGGTCTACTAAATACCTTGGGTTGCCCCTTGGTATTGGTAAATCTAAGAAGGAATCCATTGACTATATCTTGAAAGCAGTGAGGAATAGGTTGATGAGTTGGAAGAATCAATTCTTATCTGCAACTGGCAAAGAAATTCTTATGAAGCAGTCATTGATGCTCTTCCTGTTTTTTCAATGTCATGTTTCTGCTTGCCCAAAGGAGTGTGTCATGAGATTTCAAGAATATCTGCTAATTTCTGGGGGGCCAAGAGTGACTTGCAGAATGGAGTTCACTGGAAAAATGGGCACATCTTACTCTACCAAAAGCTGAGTGGGGTATTGGATTCAAAGATGTGATGCTCTTTAATGAAGCTCTTGTCCTCAAACAGCTTTGGAGACTTATCACTCACCCCACTTTACTAGTGACCAGAGTGCTCAAATGGAAGTACTTTCTTGATTGTTTCTTGCTGCAGGCTAAAAGGCCATATAATGTTTCATGGCTTTGGTGTAACTGGCTGGTTATTAGGGATAAACTCAAAAACAGCTTCTCAGTGGAAGTCAGGCAGTGCAGGAATATCAGTATTTGGCATGATCCTTGGAGATCATTGGGAATGAAAATGGCCTACCTACATGGAATGAACTTGGAGTGAGTAAAGTCAACTAGGTTAGTGAATTGGTGCTGGAGGATGGTAAAGCATGGAACAACGAATTGTTGGAAGAATACTTCCACTCCACTGATGTTGAGACCATTCTGCAAATCAAGTCTTTAGACCCACTACTTGCAGACAAATGGAAATGGAGGCTAGACACCAAAGGTAAATTCTCAGTTGCTAGTTTTTACTCTCATCTAGTGTTGAACAAGATTTTGGACCTTGATGTAGCTGAGGGCAGTGAATCTGCTCATAAGGATAGGAAAGTTAGAAATAGAAGTTGGAGGTTGAAGGTGAAGGGCAAGCTCAAGCATTTCATCTGGAAATGCTATAGTAACTCCCTCCCTACTTGTCTGAACCTGAAAAAGAGAGGCCTTGAAGTGGACCCCAGATGTGGCTGCTGTGGTGAGGATTGGGAATCTATTGAACATACTCGACTGCATTGTGAAAGAGCTAAAAGGATTTGGAAGATGTCTGCAGTTCAATGGGAAGAGTCTGGGGATTCTGTTCCTTTTAAGCATTGGTGGACAAATGTTTGTTCAGTGAGCAAGAAGGAGATCTCAGAAGCTAGAATTGAGTTAACCACCTATATCCTTTGGTGGTTATGGCAGGCCAGAAATCTCTGGATGTTTCAAGCCATTTGGATGCGTCATATTGCTATCCTTAGAGCCGCACAGAGGGACTGGATGGAATTCCAAGCTTGCTATTAAAGAGCAGAGTAGCAGTGAAGAAAATAGAAGGCTACTAGGTCCTAATTTGGTTCAGTGGTGTCATCTTTTTCTTTATGTTATTCTGATATTTTTCTAAGTGTCATGTGTTGGGTCTTAGTCTGTTATATGCTATTAGAGGTCCTCAGATTTCTGCCTTTAATATGCTTAGTATGGGATGTTTTAGTAGTTTGGGTTGTGGTGTTTAAACCTTCATTTGTAGAAGGTTTCAGTTTCTGTTGCTGTGAAACATTAGGCTCTTTAGCCTTCGGTTTGTACATATTATTTATGAAATGAAAGCCTATAGTTTTGAAAAAAAAATAGACGCCATCATCACACAAATCAGTTAACATGCTGACAAGAAAATACTTTAAGCTTAAACAGGCTACTAACGAAAAAACGCACTTTTAGGATCAAGAATAAGGCTAAAGAGAGCTAATCAACCAAAACGCCTCAATCATTTTCGCAATTTCAAACTCTAATAGATTCCTTTCAAACAAACTCAGGGCAGGTTCTAATCATTCAAGAATATGACCAATATTTCATAAGAAAGAAGAGTAAGGATTAAAACCTCACAAGGCAAATAAATGTCACTCAAAGCAATCAAGCATATATCGAGGCAATGACCAACACGTCCGTCGTCACAACTTCCCAATTTCATAAAACATTCATCAAGAAATCATATAATTCACCAATACCACATGCTCAATAATATAAGAACCTAAAACTAGAACTGTCCACCACATAAGCATGCAAAGTCCAAGTAAACTCCCCAACACTTAAAATGAGGCAATGTCCTCATTGCTTCAACGCCTAACCGGGAATTTGAATAACAGGACCTAGCAATTTCACATCATGAACCAATACTAGCAGCTAACAAAAGAACATAAAACTCAAAATAAAAGACACGAGGAAGAAGCAACCTAAAAAAGATAAAAATAGAAAATGTGTGCAAACCGAAGATGCGTCGAGGGGAATAAGTATTCTCGTGCAAGACGTTCGCTCACGCTCAACACAAAACCTCGATATCTCTCGTTCAGCTCATTTTTCACGGTCGAGCTCACAAACTCGCTCCTGCCAATACAGCCACAAAACTCCAAAACTCCCATTATTGAAAAGATAAAACTAAAAAGCAAAAAGAATATAACTAAGAAAACAGTAAATGAAACTTGGGTTGCCTCCCAAGAAGCTCTTGTTTAACGTCATTAGCTTGACGAAACCTATGTACAAATCAACGGGATCCACAAAGAAATGACGTTCGTGCCACGCCTTCGTATTCTCGAGAAGTAGTAGCATGAGAAGTGTGGCAAGAAGGCGGGCATGGTGGATCCGAGTGGCTATGTTCTTGATGAAACAAGTTCGGGCACGAGCAATCCCTAATTTTAGGCACAAAGCTTTTCCCACCCAAGCTTTGTCGTCAACCTCCAAAATTATAAACGCATCAGTGGAGTACATCGAGCTAAATCCAACCCACCTGGTATCATAGTTTAATGGCCTCAAAGGTGAATGCTCCAACTCATTGATGGGAAGAGGGACTTGAGAATTTGAATTCTTAATCAAGCCCATGTACCTCCTTCTCTGATATATCATTCCTGTCTCTTGGGACCGTATCATCTTCTTCTTCGATCTCACAAATTTGCATCAGAATACGAGCTTGAGCATCATGCATAAGGTGGGGGTCATTGAATTATGCCTCGATTGAGTCGATATGTGCTGTAAAAGTCTCCATTTACGCTCTCAGTCGAGCACATTCGATCCCAATCTCCTCATCTCGAGTTGTTAAGGCAGGCATGCAAGCAAGAATAATGTCGAGTTTTTCATCAAACGTCAAAATATCCTCCCGAGGTTCATTATTATATGTAGATTCGCCTTGAGCGGTTGGATCGAGAGAGATATTGTCAACTCGATCCTCTAGGGCTTGCATGCGCTCCGCTAGGTGTTTCTAGACTCAAAATTGCTCAGACAGACTGCTTGGGATGTCGAAAGAGCGAGAGTTTGATCAAGATTTACATTGTACTATGTGTAGTGCCCCTTTCGTTTATTAGAATTTTCTGGATTTTATATGATTATTTATTTTCTTTATATTTGATTATTACCCTTTTTATATTAATTGCTCGATTGTCGTTTATAAACCGCTCGTATCTGCCTGTCTTATTTATCTGCTTATATATTTATTTGCTATGTGAGATGAGTTATGTGATGATTATATGATCATTTAATTTAATAATTTATGTGTTAGAATGATTAGGATTATTTGAATTGTAATTATATTGTTTCGGCGATTTTTGGTTTAATCGCGTAAAGGCTTTTTCGATCCGTTTGGACCTGTTTCTTTTGTATTTTCCGATTGAGCCTTGAATTTTATATTCGGCCCAATTTAGAAATTTCTTTCCAATTGGATGCATCTTACTCCGCCCGATTTTGCAAATAAATCGGCCTAAATATTGATTCTTATTTCTTTCATTGAGCACCATTCTCACAGGAGCGCGACCCTATATATATATATATATATATATATGGATGCTTCCAATGAGAAATGTGCTCAATGAAAATAAAATAAAATAAATCTTAGTCATGTGATCATCCAACGATTAAAAAAATAAATCATTGTACATTCATTACGGGCAATTTAGACATTATACCAATACAACTCATATAATTAGGACCCGCTACTAACAAACCATCTCTCCAATCAACTCTCTCTCTCTCTCTCTCTCTCTCTCTCTTAAGACACACAGACCACACTGAATAAAGTACACACAGATCGCACGGCCCCTTGCCTGCGAACACCTCGTTTGCTGCGACCTTCCCACCGGCGCTCCGCCCATAGCCACCCAACGTCACCCACAACCACCGCCCACAGGTTGTGCTCGCTGAGAACGCCTCCGCGCAGTTCTGCCACCGCGCAAGTCGCAGCTCGCCGCTCGGCGGACTTCCACCATTTCCCACCGCCAAGACCCGAC
>CACSLK010024540.1:15355550-15379903 GCA_902706635.1 Striga hermonthica | reverse complement strand
TATTGTTGTTCGAATTGATTGTTAGCAAGCAGCACAACTCAATTTAGTTAGACTCGTTCGTTTACTTAAACGAGTCGATTCAAACAAACAACTAATCGAGCTTGTTTATTAAATGGATTTGAACTCATCCGAGGCATATGTACAAATTATATAGTTAATATATTAATATTAAATGGAAGCATTGAACAAAAAGTCCAAGAATTGGGAAAAAGGTACCTTTGCGCAATGCTCACTATCTGACTATCATCAGTACACGCCGAGTGGGCTTCTGAATTTTGTAGTTTTTGTTCACCACTCTCACTCCCACCAACAATCCACGCGCCGCTGCAGTTTCCTCCTCCGGCCGCCGCCATAGCGCCGGCAATATGTTGACGAGAAGCTCCACGAGGTGCAGAAGCTCCTCCTCGGCTTCAACTTCCCCCAAAACCGATGGGTAATGATAGATCTCGGCTTCAACTTCCCCCAAAACCGATGGGTAATGATAGAACATGAACTTAAACCTCTCTCCATTTCGTTTACTGCACACTCAATTTCTAACTAATGAGTATTTTTCTTCTTCTCTGTTACCGTGATTTCAGTAAGATTGCTCCGACGGTGAATTCCGTGAACATGAAGAACTCCGGGCGGAGGGCCAAAGCCGCCGCGAAAAAAAGGGCAGCGAAAATCGACTCCATTAAACCTAAAAAGCCTCCGACGGCTTTTTTCTATTTCTTGTACGCATTTTCGCTTTGTTTGTGCAGATGGTTTCGAACTTAATCTTCGTGCTTGATTGAATTTTATGCTTTGTATTCACATTGTTCGATCGTGTCAGCCACTTTTCACCGATCAAACTGTTTTTTTTAATTGCTGATTCAATTCGGATATACATGAGAAAGGATGTGCTTCTACATAAATTGTGAGGGGTTAAAAAGCTAAATCTTTCCAAAAAAGAAAGTTGCATCTTTCTTCATTTGTTCTGAATGTGTTGTTCGTGTGGAGCTCGATAGAATGTGGCCGAGAAGAAGCTGAATTTTAATTTGTTATCTTTGTATCTACACGTATTTGGTTTACATTCTTCATACACATATTCTTGTTTGGGATGGCTTCACATTGTTATAGTGACATCACCCTTGGAAAAGAGGTAAGGCTGAAAACTAAGGAAAAGGAAGGGAAAAGAACTTCCCCCTTCCCTTACTCTCTTCCGTGGGTATGATCTCGAGCAATTCGATCATTGAGGAAAAAGAACGCAAAAAATCCTTTCTTCTTCCAACCTTTCGATCTTCCCATTTTTCACATTGTTATACTTTTGTTTATGTTGTTTTTTAGAATTTAACGTATCGATTTGAAATTATGCATATCTGTCGAAAAAGCATGGCTTCAAAATGCATATACTTTTGTTTGTTGTACATTTTTTTTTTTTGTTTACATTCTTCATATGAACTAGTTGATGGTTTTGTGGTTCCCTTTGAAATGGAGACACTGTTTTGGAGTGTCATATCTTAACGATACATTCCCTTTTAATGTTAAACGTTTCAGGGAGGATTTTCGTAAGGATTTTAAAGAGGAAAATCCAGATATTAAGTCAATGCGCGATGTACGTAGTTTTGGAAAACCTTAGATGGTTTTATCAAATCCTTTAGTTTAGGTAGTGGTTGCTGATAATTATCTTCATATTCGAACGATTACATTTTTTCTTTTTTTTTTTTTTTTTTTTTGCAGATTGGCAAAGCGTGTGGAGAGAAGTGGAAAACAATGACATACGAGGTTTGGAATCGGATGTTTTCAGTTAGTTATTCAATCTGCAGTTTTCATTTAGCTCGAATAATAATGGACTTCATAAACTTTTAACTTGAATTACAGATAGTCATGCGGATGTTTTGAGTTCTCTTAATCTGATGTTTGACAATTCTGGTCTTAGGAAAAGGTGCAATACTACGATATTGCCACAGAAAAACGAGCAGAGTTCGATCTTGCTATGGCAGACTTCATTAAAAGAAAGGTAAACAAATGTATTGCTTTTCTCATCTTTGCTGTTCTTGGAATATTTCATCTCATGATATGAGATAGGTCATTATTGCTCGTTTCTCCTTACATGATAAACCATTTGCAGGAATGTGGGGAGTTTGATGAGGATGATTTGTATTTTGGTGATGACTCAGATATTGATGGATAAAATTTGTAGTAATGGTACTTGTAGCTTGTAATTGTAGATGCTACCTCCTTTCAACTTTTCATCTGTATAATTTATTGTGCAATTTAGGGGCGTGATTGAATATGAGTCATGATCCAACTCAACGGGTTATAATCGGTTGAGTCATTTCATATTCAATCATCTAATTCGAAATCCAACTCAGCCCAACTCCACTACCTTTTATAAATACATTTAACTAATATCAATTAATTATTCTCACACATCACATCAACTTTAGTTCACTATTCATCAATTCACATAATTTTAACTGCATATCACTTCTTATAATATTTCTCTTACTTTTACATCATATCAACTTTAATCATTACATTTTAAATTTTATTTAATTTTACGTTACTTTATTTAAAATAATTAACTTTAACTCACCCAGTTGGATCATAACCGGTTTAATCTATATTCAATCACCCCTTTAGGACGTGATTGGATGAGTTTCGATCCAGCTGAACCGGTTATGACTGACTGAATCATTTCATATCCGATCACCTAATTCAAAATGTAACTCAACCCAACTCTCATTCTTTTATGCGTATAATTAAATGATACTAAACAATCATTCTATATATGTGTGGTTATTTTTCAACTCGTTCACACATTGAATAGTGTGTTATTGTATGGATCAACTTATTCGAGCTGATGCTCAATGATGAGGCCATAAAGTCGATGGGTTCGGCTGCAAAATCATGAACCGATACGAGTATCAAATTCTTCTCCAGCTGCCTCAGTTCTCACATTCAATGTTTTACAGATTACACAAACATAAACTTCTTACTCTGATCACCTAATTTGCAGAAACCAGTAAGAAAAATTTAGTTTTATCAAATATTTGGAAGTAAGAGGTGCTTCTTATAACTAATTTTATTATCACTGATTTTTACGCAGAAAAACCAAATTATATGTGACACTATCACTATGCATATTTTCAAACATTTCAACAGAGGCCGCGTATTTTGTTAGCCCATTTAGGTGTGTGGTTGATGTAGGTGTTAGTAGCCACTTGATTTCATAAGCCCATTGACGATGTAACAGTTGGGCCGGCCTATCGAGAATGAGCCCATTAGTTCTACAAATAGAGAATCGAGAAAATTATACCAATTCATAATGGATTGTGTAACATTATTTACACAATGAGAAAAAAAGGTAAGCACACATTTTCTTTATGGAAACTTTTTGATAATGCGTAACATGATTATCAATATAAAATATCGTATATCGTAATATAAAATATGATTTTTCTGTGCTACATAATTTTATTTACCATATATGGTGTTCATATGTAATGGGATTCACTTTGCAAGTAAATGTATAAACAGTATTATATCAGTAAAATTATGTACATGTTCTCAAAAAAAAAATAAAAAAAATTATGTACATGTATGGCATATATTTAAGAAATTTATATACATATCCTTCCTATATATTATTTTTTTTAATTTAAATATCAACTTATATTTGTATATATCAATATTTCTTATTTTTTCGGTGCATCCAAGTTTATTTAGATATCGCTTCATCAATGGCTATTATATGATACATGACTAATTAAAGTTATATAAATAAATTATAGGCCATCAAATTAATATAAATTATAAAATTTTCCCGCATATTGTTTTGAATTAATGTAAAAGAAAACTGTTACATTGCACATTAATCAGGTGTAATAATAATTTTAAATTAATTTATTATATAATAGTTACTACGAATACTAATTAATTATAAATTTACATTAAATTGCATGTAACATTTATATACTTATAAAAAATTATATTGCAAACTTTTTTCAGAGATTTATTCTACAATACTATTATTTTCCCGTCTTATTAAGTGATTTTTCTATAATATTAGTTTATGGATATGTTATAATGAAACATCTTAAAATCACATAAACAATTGTTTATAATAATGAAAATAATAGTAATATTTTTGCTAACTGATTAATTGGGTGGTCCCTCTAAATTACAAATTGCATTATCTAATTTAATATTTTAAATTACAAAATTAAAATAATAAAATAATATGCAATATATAAAATTTTGTTTATTTATGTGCACAATAAGACCTGAATTTTCAACTTTTGCATTTGAGAGTTTCAATTTTAAGTTATTCTCAATTAAAGTCATACTTTTACATTATAGTTCTCAATTTAAGACACCAACTAATTTTATATTTTTACATAAATATATAAACTAAAATACTATTATTTTAAAACTTATGTTATAGATAATTATAAATATCTTTTGTAAAATTACTTTGATTTATTTTTTAAAATAAAATTAAGTTAAAATTTATTTTTTTTAACTTTTAAAATAATTTTCATTAAGTTTTTGATAAACATAAATTATGAAATAATTATCTTATTAGATAATTTTATTATGATATTTCATATTTTTTATTATAAGTGCTTAAAAATATTTTTTTTAAAAAAAGTATTATGGTTTACATAATTATGTCAAAATACAAAGTGATCTGGAGCCTTAAATTGAAAAGTAGAATGTAAAAGTAGATCTGATATTGAGAATAAATTAAAAGTGAAACCCTCAATTGAAAAAGTTAGAAATGTAGACTCTATTATGGCACAATACCCAAAAATCATGCCCTACAATGGAACTTCCCCAAGCTTTTCGCCCAGACAAATGAAAAAGTTATGTTTTTCACCCGCATGAAGTGCGATCGATTGTACAATCATTATGCGATCCGATTTTGCGGCCATTGTGAGATCATGCATATAATGTGGTCATTGTGCGACCATAGTGCGATCATGTATAATGTGGTCATTTTGTGCGATCATTGTGCGATTTTTTTTTTCGCGCAATATAGGGTTAGAAAAGTTTTGAATATTTGGTGTATAAAATAAAATTTAATTTACGAAACCAATAAACGAAAGATAAAAAAAAAAGGACCAAACAACAACTCACAGCTTCGGTCAATCGGCCTCCAGATACACCACACCTGTCCCTTCTTCTTTCTCCATATCAATATCATTAGCATAAAAAACAGTAGTACCATTAGCAGCAGCAATCGTACCCAAACCCGATATACAAGTGCTCTGAAGCTTTTCAACCTGCCAATTGAAAAGTTACGTTTTCCACCCCACAAGGTGCAAACGATTGTGCGATCGATTTTGCAATCATTGTGCGATCATGCGATGCAATATATGGTATGATCATTGCGCAATTATATTGTGCGACCATTGTGCAATCTTGCATATAATGTGGTCATTGCACCGTGCAATCATTGTGCGATTCTTTTTTTTTTCCGCGAAAAAAGAAAGTTTTGAATCCTCAACTGTTTATAAAACAAAAAAAAAAAAATTTACTCTATAACCAAAAAGTTCAATAAAGGAACACAATGCAAACACAAGACACATGATTTTGCCAAAAGGCAACAAGAACTTTTATTTCAACTTTGGTGCGAAAAAATCCCATTATTAATTCAAACAAACCACCACCAGTTCTCATAAATTTTTTTCAAAAAAAAAAAAAAAAAAACAAAACAAAAAAAAAACAGACAAACAAACAACTCAGCAAAAATCACAGCTTCAGCCAGTCAGCCGGAATCCCAGAATCACCACACCACTCCCTTTCTTCTCTCTCTTCTTTCTCTAGATCAATATAATTACCAGCAGCAACAAAAACAGTGGTACCATCAGCAGCAGCAATTGTACCCATACCCGAGGGACCGGCCTCATCCTGAACCTGCCGCCTGAGCATACTGTCCCTCAGCTTCACCATCTTCTCCTTGATATCCTGGAGATGGTCAGAGTCGAGCTGGCCCAATTGCTCGTCAGTCAAACCCAAGCGCTCCAGCTCTGCCTCCAGCTCTTTCGCTCTCCTCTTTTGGACCTCCAGTACTTGGGCCCTCCGCTCGCACTCCTCTTTAAGGTGGGCCAGCTCGTCGTTATTGGGCCCGTGCAAATTTGGGAGCGGGTTCCTGTTGAAGAAGCGGCCCGCAACCGATTCAACGCTCGGGTGACCATACGAGTAGGCTCGGCCGCTGTGGGAGAAGATTATGATGGCGATCTCGGTGCCACATAGGATTGAAAGCTCGGCTGCTTTCTTGAAAATCCCGGCACGACGCTTCGAAAAGGTTACAGTTCGTGCATTTTCGTCTTCGATCAGCTTTATATCGATCTTTCGACGGCCTTGCGCCTTCTTCCTTCCCTGAGGAGGCACCATTTTTGTTTATGAGATTGAGAATTAATTAGTTAAGATAAAATATACGATGAAAATGGGGGCGAAGGGTTTTTTGTTTGGTGGGCGTTAGTGGTGAGTATTGCTCGGAGGAAACTCGATTATATAGGGATTTTTGAGGGTGGAACAGTGGCTTTGAGCGAAGCCGGTCTGGATTACCATAATGCATTCCGGTGTTCTTTTTTATTCTTTTTTTCTTTTTTGGAAAATCTGGTAACAATCGATGTGAGGGCTTTTTACACAATTAATACGTCATTAGGTAAAAGCCCGGTTAGAGGTTGGGACAAGTGGCAGCCGTGCTCCGTGTGAATGTCGAAGACCGACCAATGAGTCATTATTGGGACATCGACATTGGGATACCAATAATAGAAAAAAATTCATCTACCGAAGGCAAATAGCGAAATAATGTAACTTACCTTAGCCTATGTGGAAAAGAGAACTACAAATAGACGATTGCCATTACTGGTCAAAATTTAAAGTTTTCCGCCTTTTATATAAGAGTCTAAACGAGAATTTATTAAGTGATAAAGCGATTGAAACTCGATGTGATTGCAGGAAGTTAATACTAGGCAATCTCATATCACTGTCTTTTGCCATGACAGAATGCAGTGCAAAAAGCAATGTGAAAAGAGATTGAATTGTTGTAACTTCTACAGCTAAAACCATTTTCTCCAAAATAGTATAGGAAAAACAATCTAGGAATTAGGTTCTAATAAAAGGCATTTATGATTATAACAATAATATAGTGACTGTAGCATTCATTTGTTAATGAAGAATCAATGGATATATTTTCATTAGTAATTTTTTTCCTCCTACGGAAGAATTAATGATTTTAATAATACTAGGAAGTTGCACCAGCATCGCACGTGATCATTATTATTTTTTTTTTTTTTATGATTTAAAAGTTACTTTTATTGAAATTATGCTGCAACATTCAAAATTTTCCTTTAGTTTAATAAAAGAAGAAACACATATTATATAATAAACTATATATATGGTTAATTAAAAGTTATGGTTAAATAATGTAAATGAATAAACTTGTGTTAGAAAACCAAAAACGAACAGTTTTTCAATTTTTAAGTTATTTTGACTGCTCACGAAGTCTAACTTATCTATAATTTTTTATTAATGTTGTCTTCACCATTGTTTGAAATCATAATCATCATTGTCGTTATTTTTATTGATGTATTTTTTTTTTATCTTCCTATTGTTGTCATTGTTATTTGTAGCGATTAGATTTAATTGTTAATTCAAATTAATAAACATCGTTTTGATGTTTTCTCCTACTCTTATCTTCGATGTATTTGTGTGAAAGCCAAAAATAATCATGCATTATACACAAATGTAATTTTTTTTATATTTTTCCGTAAGTAAAAATATATGTTCTGTTAATAGGAATATTTTTTTTATTTGTAACTTATTAAGAAAAAAGATTTCGAATAATTATACTTAAGTCCACCTTTAATAATACACATGGTATAAATGTATTTTTATGCTAATATATATTGTATTTATATATTAGAAATATTTTTTATTCAACGTTGTTTGAATGTTTTCTCTTAGAAATATTTTTTATTCAATATTGTCTTTTTTATTATTGTGTTGTTACAGTGAGAGTATTTTTTACTTAATCTTTGTCGATAACATGTAAAACATGAAATCTGAGGTATGCTTGAATATTTTTTCTCTTACTTAATTCTTAATACTTAGATATTTTTTTTTTTTTCAATAGATGTAATGATATAAAATAAGAAAATTTATTTAAAAAATATAAGTGAACAATAACATAATTGAAGATATTTTAAACATTATTACATATGCACTACTCTTTTTATATGAGCATTCAAGACTATCTTAAACAAATGAATTATACATTCATGGTTCTTTTGCGTAATATTTTTATCTTTGACATTATAATGCACATTGGTCCAACAATGCTTAACTTTGGGACCTTATATGAACTCATTGGTGAAAGAGATGATAAATAACTTCTATCAATGTAGTATCTTAAGCTTTCTAATCTGCATCATGTCAATGTCCCAGGTGTTATAATATTGTTAATAATACATTTTTTCTTTCATTACTTTTTCGCTTTCAAAGAAGGGTGGTGTAACAATTTTTTTAAGGTTTATTCTATTTATTTATTTTGAATTTTTTTTTTTTTTTTGCTTAGTAGATAATCGTACCGTCTCTATATGCTAAAAAATCTATTACTATATAATAAAGAGAAGAAAAAAATACAAAAATAGTATGTAAGTTTCCGCTTATTTTTTCCTTTTTTACCAATAAACGATTTTTTTTTTTTTTAAATTTTTGGGAGAATCCTCACCATGATTCTTATTCAATTTTTTTGAAAAAAAATAAATTCAATTTTGCTTAGTAGATAATCTTACCGTCTCTATATGCTAAAATCTATAACTATATAATAAAGAGAAGAAAAAAATACAAAAATAGTATGTAAGTTTCCGCTTATTTTTTCGTCTTTTACCAATAAAGGATTTTTTTTTTTTTTTTTGAAATTTTTGGGAGAATCCTCACCATGATTCTTATTCAATTTTTTTGAAAAAAATAAATTCAAACATTTAAAGGAAAGATTACAAGCACATATTTTGGGTACATTCCATTTTAGCTTAACTTCTATATAAACGCATTCCTAATAACTAATTAATATAACATTTTTTTTATCCAAGTCATCTGATCGGGTATTTTAATTTTTAAGATATAATTAATATTATTTTATTTGATTAACTATACGATTATTCTTACGGATATAACTACTAAAATATTAATTCTTTTAGAATATTTTTAAAAATAAATTTGAATTATCATATCTTTTACTTTATATGAAATTCAAAATTACATATTTTAATATATTAATAAATGTTTATTATTTATTTTTTCCTTATGTGATATAATTTAAAATTGGTATTAAAGTTTTAAATTCAAATGTTTAAAGAAAAAGATCCTAAAAAAAGTTTTTTAGGTAAATTTCATTTTATCTTGATTTTTTGTATAATCACATTCCTAACAAACTAATTAATATTATATTTTTTATCTACATTATCTAACCAATTTTTTGTTATAATTAATATAATATCTTAACTAATTAATCATTTATCTAACCGGATTTGTCTCTCTAACAAATTTGCCAATTTTTTTTTATATTAAAATGGTATAATTATTCTTATGGAGGTGCTTACCAATATATTAAACATTTAGAAACTTTTTTAAAAAAATGAGTTATCCCGTCTTTTACTTTATTTGATATTCTAAGTTATATTTTTAAATATATTACTATTTATTTTTTTTACGTGTAAATACTTATTTATTATCTAAGTGAAGAATATTATTGATTTATCTTTTTAATAATTGTTTATTATTTATTTTTTTTCTTACCTGATATAATCTAAATTTGGTTATTAGATTTTTCAATTCAAACATTTAAAGGAAAAAGATCACAAACAGATTTTTTTGGTAAATCTTATTTTATTTTGATTTTCATATAATCACATTCCTAACAAACTAATTAATATTATATTTTTTATCTACAATATCTAACTGATTTTTTATGATATAATTAATATAATATCTTAACTAATTATTTATTTATCTAACCGGAATTATGTCTAACAAACTTGCTAATTTTATTTTTTTTTTGAAATTAAAATGATATGATATGATTTTCTTACGGAGATACTTACAAATATATTAAACATTTACAGAAGTTTTTTTTTTTTAAAAAAAAAAAGAGTAATCCATCCTTTTACTTTATTTAATAAAAATTCTAAGATATATTTTTAAGTTATAATACTATTTATTTTTTCTTAGGTATAAATGTTAATTATTTATTATTTAACTGATAAATATTATTGATTTCTCTTTAATAAAATTTATTATTTATTCTTTTTCTTACGTGTTATAATCTAAATTTGGTTATTAGATTTTTAAATTCAAACATTTAAAGGAAAAGATAACAAGCAAATTTTTTGGTACATTTCATTTTATCTTAACTTCCATATAATCACATTCCTAACAAACTAATTAATATAATTATATTTATCTAACCGAAATTTTCAAAATATAATTAATATAATATTAAACTAATTAATATTTTGTTTAACCGAATCTCATTACCAAACTTGCCAAAAATTTTTAAATTAAAATAGTAAATTATTCTTACGGTCATACTTCCCAGAATATTAAACACTTTAAAAACTTTTTGAAAGCAAAATTGAATTATTCCGTCTTTTACTCTATTTGAAATTCAAAATTAAATTTTTAAATATATTCATAAACATTATTATTACTATTTAGTTTTTCTTTAGGTGATATAATCTAAATTTGGTTATTAGATTTTTAAATTCAAACATTTAAAGGAAAAGACCACGAACAATTTTTTGGTTACATTTCATTTTATCTTAACTTCCATATAATCATATTCCTAACAAACTAATTAGTATAATAATTTTTTATCCACATTTATATAATTGGATGACTGAAAATACAATTAATATAATATTTTAACTAATTAATCATTTGTATAACTTGATTTATCTCATTAACAAACTTGTCAAATTTTTCTGAAATTAAAAAAATTTGGATGATTTTGATTTGTAAAAAAAAAATCAAAATAGCTTTACTTTAAAGTTTGGATTCATTCCATTATTTTTGGTATATTAACAATCATATATTGGATAATTGATTTTAAAAAAAAAAAAAAAATCAAAATCGTAAGGTTTAATAATATTCCTTAAATAAAAAATATTGTATAAAGAGAAGTGTTTATAATATATATTTTTCATTGTTTGTATTTATTTTGTTTCCATAATAGATGATATGTGAAAAATATAAAGAATTATATTTAAAATAAAGTCTAAAAAAATGTTTAAAATATGAGCTCCTCCGTGCATCGCGAAATATATACTAGTTCATTGAATGCGTAAATGTATAATAAAAGTTGAAAGAGATCATAGATAAAACAAACTATAAAATAAAGAAGAATGACCAAAATTTGATTAAAAAATGAATGTTATAAATGTAACTTCTAACATTAGTGACCTTATAAAGCAATCCAATTTTTTCAAGAAACAATTCTCCATTTTAAGAGAGTTATAAATAAAGAGATGCAATAATATTTAACTGTGATGTGACATGGAAATAGTAAATTATTGGTAATTATAAATATGTAACTGGATGAAAAGTAAATTTCACAGGGAAATGTTTTGTAATGATTAATGTTAAATATTAAAAAAACTATAGGAAAATTTGAGGAGAAAAAAGTCAAATGATTGACTAGTATATTTTTTGGTTGAAGAATGAAAAAACTCGTTTTTTTGCTATCCAATAGCACCTTTATGTTCTAGTCCACCAAATTTAAAAAATAAAAAATAAAAAATAAAAAAAAGACAAAGGTAGCAATGTAATTTTGATAATTTTATGTAGATGGTTTTTTTATTATGTTTTTTATTGATAAGAAATTAAGAAATTTGTAATTTAAGAAAAGATTTATCTATGAAACATGAATACATTGACTAGACTTTGGTGCACTTTATAATCTATTTTGTTATTCTACTGATTGGATTAACTCCAACAAGAGCCATTCGCATAATATCAAGTATCTAAAAGGTGCTCGCTAGGCGACCAGCTATGGCCTAGCGCCTAAGGCGCATAGGTGGGATTAGACGGAGACTAGGTAGAGTCGTAAAGATATTAATCAATTTATTTATATTTATCATTATGCATAGCTTGCAAAATATAATTTATAAAATACACTAATTAATCTATATTATCCTATCTATATATATATAAAAAGAATTACCATTTTTTAAAAATAATAGGTCAAATTCTGGTCAAATCTCAATTAGCATTAATTACATTTCCATACTTAGTAACTTTTTTGTTTTTTCAAAAAAAATCAGCATTAAACGCTACCCTAAAATTATGGTATTTGTCACTTTTCTTTCAAAAAATCGTGCTACCATAAAGAAACAATATTACATAACATAAATTTTTGGCTAACTAAAGTGTTTTTTTTTAACTATTATATTTTAATTAAAACTAATTACGGTTGATTTAATCTTGAAATGGTACAACAATTTTATTTTTTTTATATGCACCCTAAATTTATATATTTTGTGGATTTAATTTAGGTAAATTTCGACTGATGCAAAAGTCAATTTTCTTTCTCTATTTTTATTAAAAAAATTGATTAAAATAAAATCAAGAATTTCGAATTAGGCAAACTACTATCACATATATCTTTTGCTAATTGCAACAAATCAATTATTTATTATAAAAATCGGATTGCATAGTCGGCATGACAATTTTGTAGAAGTCAAAATTCTTTCATTTTTTTATTAAAAAAATCTGTTTACCATACAATCGAGAATTTTGAATTAGACAAAACACTATAACATGTATCTTTACCTAATTGTAGCAGATCATGTTTATTAAAAAAAATCGAATTACATAAAAATCGGGCCAAATTTCAAATTAAAATTTAAAAATCTTTTATCATTTGATTACTACTTTCTTTAATTCGGATTTTTTTTAAACATAAAACAAAGTCATATAATATTAATTTGAAATTCAAAATAAAATCGGATTGTAACATCTTAAAAATTTGGGTTTTGTTTAATTATCTAGAATACAAATTTGAAATTGATTGAATACACTTACAAAATAAATAATGATTTCATACACTTACAAAATATCGTATATATTCTGCTAAATAATTTAATCGATTTATTTAAGACTATCTACAATCTTAATATAATTTGTGGCGATAGACAATGTACCAAAAGACCAAACAAAAAATTTTGTGTATAATGATGTGTTTAATAATATATAACGTTACATTGTGTTTCATTTCAATATATATATTTTACGTTCTTCAATCATCCAAATTTAACTGCTTACCTTAATAAAACTAGCTCGTGCATCGCACGGGTACCGCACTAGTTATTATAAAAGGAGGTGTGATTTTGGAAAACAATTAACGGACTAGTCCTTACCTTTTTATTTTTTTAATGGCAAAAAATTGTAATTACAATTAATTATCCCTATAAAATAAGATTAACCACCATGAAACTCAAATCTCCTAAATACGATTTCAAAACCTATACTATTAACTTTCATCAATAATAATAACCACATAGAAATAAATATTTTGCTTAAATACAACCAAATCAGCATCATAATAAAGGGCGGCGCCAATAAAGAAAAATAATATTTGAATTTAAATACAACAAAATTAGATTTTATTAATTTTTTTTAATGAAAAAATTATAATTACAATTAATCATCCTTATAAAACAGGCCTACCATGAAACTCAAATCTTCTAAACACGATTTCAAAGTCTTTACTATTACCATTCATCAATAATCACAAGTTGTCCACATGGACAAATATATATTTTAATTTAAATACAACCAAATCATATCATAATGAAGGGCGGCCCAGTATAGAAAATTAAATATTTAAATTTAAATACAAGCAAATTAGATTTTTATATTAATTAGGAGTGTCAAATTCGGTAATCAGTCACAATCTTATAAATTGAGTAGCAGTGGAATAGTAACAAAGGTTTCGGCTTCAAACTACATTGATTGACTTCTATATTTTGTAATATTACATAATAATAAAATAATGAAATACTATAAAACCATTTGTATGTTTTTATAAGTCAACAAATGAAATATCCATAAATACAAAAATGATGATGTATTCTAATGAAATATGGTTCTTAAAATATTTTTATACGCAATTATAATTAAATTGTCGAACAAACTATGATTTTTATTTTCTACTACATATTATTTTGAATACACTTTCAATATAACATTGTTTTCAAATTAAAAAGATACACGTCTATGATAAAATCTTGAAGCCAATACCAGTAATTCTATAAGCATTTATTTCCAAAATCGAATTTGTTTGATACAAATTTACTGGGTTACCTCTTTAGCTCAATATTTACATAATCTAAATTAGTTCTACAAATATATAAAATGTTATATTATATTATAGAAGGACAGATGTTGCTATAATAAAAAATAAAATAAAAAATGTGTTGCTTAAAACAATCTTTTAATGATAAATATTATAAATCAATTATTCATTAGAAAATAATTTGATAGATATAACAACTTTTATAGTTATATTATAAATACAAATAATCTGAGATAATATCTTCATAAATATATTATTCTAATCAAAATAAAGATCCAACTCTACTACTGTCGTAAA
The DNA here is from genome assembly GCA_902706635.1 of Striga hermonthica. NCBI lineage: Eukaryota > Viridiplantae > Streptophyta > Magnoliopsida > Lamiales > Orobanchaceae > Striga > Striga hermonthica. The sequence goes on along the minus strand of CACSLK010024540.1, from coordinate 15,365,277 downwards.
TATATAATGAAACTAAATACACATGCTCCATGTCTATAGTTTTAAATTTGTTTTTGTTTTTTCATAGAGTGAAAAATTAGTGACTGACTCTGTAGTTCATGGTGAATTACACAACCTTCACAGAATGATCAATCATGAATCTTGGTGTGCATAATTCTATATAGATTATATTCAGAATCATCGAACCGGGATTATAACTGGCCATCACTCTAGAGGTTCTAAGGGTCTCTACATCTTAGACACATCTTAGACATCTTACATCTTCCCTCTTCTCGTATGTTATTCGTTGCCTCGTCTTCTACCTTATTCTTCGCCAAGTGGCATCATCGTGGTAATTTGAGTGGGACTAGTTTGCGTACTTCATTTACTTTGATTAGTAATGGCTGTTTAGGTAGTACATCTATCGAGTCTAGTTTTCATTGTAAGATTGCAAGCTCAAGAAACAACTACAACTCCCATATACTATTAGTATTTCTCATTCAACTAAACTTTTTACTACTAGTATTTCTCATTCAGCTAAACTTTTTGATCTATTCACTCTAATGTGTAGTGTCAGTGCCCTTTTCCTACCAAAAGGTGGCAATAAATATTATGTTATTTTTATTGATGATCATTCTCGATCTAGTTTGATTTATTTTATGAAACATCTTCTCTCAGTTGTGTTTTTTATAAGGATTTTGCTCGCATGGTCCACACTCAGTCTTCTACTTCTATTAGAGGTTTACATTATGATTCTAGTTGTGAGTATTTATCTGACTATTTTTGTCGTTTTTTTACCTCTTGGAGCACTCTTGCTCAACTCTCCTGTCCTGGACATGCTCAGAATGGCATTTCATTGAGATTGCTCGAACTTTTCCCATTGCCTCGTTTGTTCCTTTCATAGAAGAGTTGTGTCACAACTGTTTATTTTATCAACCGAAAACCGTCATCCAAACTATCTGGTAAGTGTCTGCCTTGGTGAGGTACTTTTTGGTATTCCTCCTAGCTATGATCATCTTTGGGTTTTCGGATGTACATGCTATGTGTTTTTTGCTCCTCGTAAGTGCACTAAAGCACTAAACAAACACTAAACAGACTTCTCAGTCGGTTGAGGATCGTCCTTTCTATTATAACACTTCTACACATCCCACATCTTCTTCTTCTTCATAGTCTATGTCCTTATATCTTTATCATATTTCATTTATATTTCCTTTGCTGATGTTCCTGCCTCTTCACCACTCCCTTACTCCCAACAAACATCTGATGATGAGCCTCTACCACCACCCATTCTTTACAAGCCTCCCTCGTATAAACCACCCAGCCACAGGTCTATACTATCGTCCAATAGGTCAATCAACATTTCTGCTTCATTCTTCTGTCTCGGTGTCTCAACCAGTCCTAATGTTCTCGTCTTTGATGATCATGCACATCCTATTCATGGAAGAGTCTTAGGTTGGTCTAAGATATTATTTATGTGATCTTGCTACTATTGAGCCTCCTGACACGTTGAGTTTTCCACGTGCGAGTGTTATTGTTGATAGCCATCCACTTATGAAAGAGCTTTCGTATTCCAAAGTGGCAACTTGCTATGTCTAACGAGCTTGCCACACTTGATCGTACCGACACTTGGGATTTTGTTCCGCTACATCATTGTAAGTGTGTCTTTAAGATTAAGACGAAGTCAAATGGTTCCATTGAGAAATATAAAGCCCATCTTGTTGCTAGAGGTTTCCAGCAGACTCAGACTCAGACACCAGATTCTGATGAGACCTTTGCTTCTATTGCTCACATGACCACTATATGTACTCTGATTGCGGTAGGTGCTACTCGTTCATGGACAATACCACCTCAGATGGATGTGAAGCATACTTTTCTTCATGGTGTTGCACGAGAAGTTTATATGCAACCACCATCATGTGTTCGTGCCCCCTCCGCACATGTTTGTCGTCTTCTTCGTGACTTATATGGTCTCAAAGAGGCTCCACGTTCTTGGTTTGAGCGCTTTGTCTTTGTCATACGAGCTCTTAGTTTTTCATCATGATCTTGCCATGTTTACTCATTCATCTCCACCTGGATGTACTGTACCTCTTTTTTATATGTTGATGATATATTGATTACGTGAGAAGATGCACACTATATTTCATATGTCAAGAAACAACTTAGTGAGAGCAGTGAACAGTTTCAAATGTGCTGATTTAGTTCCTCTTAGCTACTTCTTAGGCATTGATACTTCTTAGGCATTGAGGTGATTCACTCTGACTCGGGCTACTACCTGAGAATTCTCTTGTTCGTTCTGGGGTATTACTGATAATCAGACAACAACTACACTTATGATCTTCACTTGTATATCTTTGTCCTATTGATGGAACGCCTGGATCTCTCTCAATACCGGCATATTGTCGCCAATCTTGTTTATCTTACTGCTACCACATTGCTCATGTTGTTCATATATTGAGTCGATTTGTGAGTGCATCTACTCCAGTTCATTTTGGACATTTGTTTCGTACATTACGGTATTTAAGTGGCACATTATCTCACTGTTTGTTTTATGCTCGCGATTTCAACATCATGCTTACTCGGCCTCTACTTGGGCAAGTAGTCTAACAAATCGTCGTCTGTTACTGCATTTTTCTTGTTATTCTCCTCTTACATGGAAGTCCAAGAAGAAGGTCGTTGTACCACGCTCTTGCTCAGAGGCAGAATTTCGGCCACTTGCCACTACCACTTCATAAATTATATGGCCTTGATAATTGTTAGCTGATTTTGGTATTCCATGTGATGCCTACACCTCTTATTTGTTCTTATTAGTTACTGGATCAATACAAATTGTGAATGAGGTTGTGAAGCATGAGCGTACATAACATATTGGAGACGGTGTTTCCTTTACCTGGTCCCATTTTCATCACATTTTCATCAGAGCAATTGTTCTTCAGTATGTGTCCTTCAGAATTGCAAGTGAAAGATTTTTTCACCAAAGCACAAACTAGAGAACAACATCACCTTCATTGCTCAAACTCAAAAACTCAATGATTCGGATCCTCCAACTCCACCTTGAGTTTGAATGGGGTGTTAAGTGTGTCAAGGCCCTATATGACAGGCTCGTAAGGACCATGAAGAACTCTATATAAATGGTCATTCATACCAAAGGAATACATCAATTATCCAATAGCCTAAAGTTCGTAACACCAATTACCTAGAATGTATGAGGGAAATCTGAAGTTATGCTAGTGGCTGGTGAAGAGTGATGATACTACCAAGTCTACGAAAAAAAAAACTTATATTTGACATTTTTCTGTCATGGTGAATATCAACAGTGACCAAACCAGATAACTTGGCTTGTTATATCTTTCTAGAGTAGGTCGAAATTCGAAACATGGCAAAGACAATCATAAAAGGCTCCCATTGCTTGAAAAGAAATTTACTTCAGCCAACTTACTACCATATGTGTCACTCAAAGTAGTTAAAGTTTGATTCTTAAAACTGGTCTTGGAAATACACACTTTCAATTCTTAAAACTGGTCTTTGAAATCACTTTCACCTTCAAACCTACTCTTACCCGAGTCATGTTATTTTAAGTTAAAATAAAAGGAAATTAACAAAAAAGAACATTTTTTATGGTCAACTTTCACAACAAAATCCGACCTTATTCTTTTCTCCTCAATCGAAGCAGGTCTAGCATACTTTTCCAAAATCTCCCATATTATTTCTTTTTCTTTCTTCAACCCAAAGCTTAACCCTATTTTTCTGTGTATTACAAAAACAATATGCTGACATGCCTTCTCTAAATTGATTAGTATCTCAAAGCTCATTAAAATAAAAATTAACTTTACAGTTTATATATTTAGGACCAAGTTAGCCACACTATCCAAATTTCCTCGCTCCGTTCCTTGTAGTTGTGGCGAATAAACATAAATCCTCGAGCAGGCCAGAAACACATGTATGAATTTCACTAGATTTCAAACTGAATCCAAGTTTATTGCAAAACACGCAAATACCATAACTAAAGCACCGCAAAGCACGTATTACCATACATGACAAGAACGATACCAATCACATACACAATGGGAGAATTCAGAATACGCTATTCATAATTAGGATATTTATTTCAACTGATGAATTCATAAAAAAATATAACAACCTTGCATTAAATAAGCTAACAACAACCGGTAAATTACGAAATACCTTGCAAATCACCAACTAGATATCAACAATTATGATATTAAAAAAAGAAAAAGAAATTGACGGTACCTCCATTACCATGTAAAAGTCTCCATAAGAAAATCAGACAAAATTTTTCGTTGAGGCATTTTATCAAACACCTACGGTCATCCGTTGTCCCTGCGAGCCAATACAGATAAGCACAACATTAAGAATCGAACGAATGATTACAGCTAGTTAGTTTAACTTAAAATATAGATTAATGCATCAATCCGGCGTTCTCCATTTCTCTGCAGTCCTAATTAGCTACTTAATACTGAATTTGGCAATTACACAGCTCAAACTAAGCATTTAACAGAACTAAAAATAAGAACCGAACGATTTAGAAATAAATTCTAGTTACCTATGGAGCTTTTTTGTCGGAGATTCAGCCGACGACGATGCCATGGAAGCATGAACCGCCGGAGAATTTCTCCCCGGCGAGGACATCGTACATATCGGAACATTAGCTGGTCGAGAATCTACTGGCCTTGTGTATAAACTAGGGCCCAATACTATATGGTGGAAAATTGGGCCGACTAATGCTCTCCCTGAAAAGGAGATCCTACTTACAGATTGTGGTACTTGGGGCCCAATCCTTATGGTGCCATATCTGGGCCTACTAATGATTTTACGTAAGGTCCAGGTCATAATAGAAGATAGAGAAAAGAGAAATATTTATTTCTTCGATATTAAAAATGAAATAAAATATTTTTAAAATAACTATAAGTCATTTTTTTCTACAATTCAATAACAAAATTTAAAAAAAAAAATGCTGTAATCATTATCATACATTTTCAATGAGAATATTTTTTTTTCTTTTTCTTGAGGATATTACTTATCTACACATATATTACAATTTTATCATATACGTTCACAATTTCAATTTATCTCACTTTTTTTCTAAAACTATTAGTTTTCATTTTTCATTTCACTTTTTTCCAGGTGAGACAAATGAATAAAACTACTTTACATGTGATGACATAGTGAACGACAAAAAATAATGTGGATATAAATACTAGTTGATATTAAAGGTGCTTTGATGTATAAAACAACAAAGATATCCCTTATATAATTATACAACTAGTGTTGACACTCGTGCAATACACGGGTATAATACCATAAATATTTTACTATATTACTAAACAATTAAAGACATAATGCAGTTCTATCCACACAATATTTAATTTCATAATATTGTAAAATTTATTTATTTACTATAATTAATTTGTTTTATTTTTAATTTTTTGTAAGTCTTGACTATTTAATATATATAATTTATTATTTATAACTTAATAAAATATTCTAAATGTATATGATTAAATGATATTTGCAAAAAATTACTTACATATACTTATAAAATTGTTGATTATCTTCTTATAACTTTTTTAACAATTCATAATTTCACATTGTTTGATAATTGATTAACATTTAACCCATAGTATTTATCTTCCTTTATTATAGTTCTAAGTGCGTGAAATGTTAAATGATTGATAATTAAATTTTATTTTTTAGTAGCTTTAATCCTTATGCAACACAAATTTTTCATGGTTAATTATTTCATTTTTATTTTATATTTTTTATTCATATTTATTCTTTTAATTTATTTTTTTAACCTGCACATTAAGTTAATTAGTATCCATTCGAATAATTAAATTTATTATATATTTCTATGATTACTAGTGCTATAATTAAATTATGATACTTCACAACTTTATTTATTTATTTTTATGGAAAAAGCTACTTGTACAACTGTTTTTGTACAACATTCAATGACAACATGATGTGGCATAATGTGGGTGGTTGAGATGCAATTAAATGTATGATTAAAATTTTAGTTAATGATACTTTTAACTAAATTGTCAACCAATGTTGTAAACTACAATTGTACATATAGCATTGCCCAATTTTTATTTATAAAATATTATATAATAAAATCTATTTTTAAAAATATATCAAATTGTTTTTTAATGTACATATATATTTCTATGGTGAAATTTATAATTCTGATTTGTACCCAACCATCAAATATTAATTTTATTAATATACTATTTTTTATTTTAATAGTATTATCATTACAAACTAGATAGTCAGTGGAGGTTTATAGTTTTATGGTTAAGTTGACTCATTTAGAAAAAGTCATTACTAGTTTAAAGTATTCATTAAATTAGTATAATTCAAACATAATTATTCTGATTAGTTTATTGTATAAATAAACTACTTATATCGGTAAATATAACTAACTTAACTAATATCTACAACCATATATGATAATATATTTAATCAACCCGATTTTCATAATATATTTTGTTTTTAATTTTGTCAATAAATTATTATGAAATAAATACTAAGATATTATCGAAAATATATCTATTCAATCTACATTCAAAATAATTCTATTCAAGTTATGTATAGTTAATAAATATTAGTCATTGAATACACAAAAATGAATTATTATTTCATATATAAGATTTGTCGATAAATAAAAAATAAATATTAATTAAATGTCAAATATAGACAAAAAAAAATATTTCCCGCCCAAAACCATGTCAGTTGTGGCAATATATATTCGTCAATTATATAGATATAGATGCGCCTAGGATAAATGGCAGCTTCACATACTTCGTAATTTTATATGGCAAAATATTACGATTTGTATTATGACTCCTATCAAAATTTCTTATAAATATATATATACACTAAACAACTTACGTTTGGATTGTCACAAACACATATTTAATATATTTAAATTATTCCATATAATTTTTTTCATTATCTTTTGCATATTATCTCACTTTGCAAATTTTTTGTTTTATCAATATTATTCTCTTATGTATTTTAAATAAAAAAATTATAAATTAAACTAATGATGTATACAATTAACTTTCAGAATTTAATATCATATTGTTAATTCATTTAGTTTTTTATTATAAACTGTTATATATTATTTTTTATTTATTTTTCACAACTTCAACAAAATATATAAACATTTTTTCTTAGTTATACATTTAATATATTATCAAATATTCATGTAGTAAACGGTTATTGTACTAATGTGTTTATTATTTCAAAATCTACATGGGATTGCTTTTGTTGCCCAAAATTTGTTGCCCAAAATTACTACATGTTGCCCAAAAAAGCAAAGAAAACGATAATTAAAATTATATTTTTGTCCCCATAACAATTTTTATTCCATTGCGAAAAAGTGAAAAGGGGGAGGGGGNNNGGGGGGGGGGGGGGGGGGGGGGGGGGGTGGTGGATTGAAATGAAAACAATTTGGGTTTGAGTATTAGGTTGGGTAAAAGGGTGAATTTGGGGTAATTTTTATATTTAACAATAATTTGGGGTTAGGAATTTAAGTTCTCAATATATATATCTTTCTAAGTTTAGTCCTTATTGTTTTACAATTTTTACTCTCATTATAACATATGTAAATGTAGTCCATAATTAACCAAAAAATTTGAGAATTGTATTGAAGAGAAGTTACCACATAGACTCACAGTCACGCATCTCTCAGTTGTCATGCCATTGTTGATCTCCGCCGTGCTCCAACGGACTTCACCGTCCGTGCCGCTCGATTCTCTCAGTCACTGGGCCGCCGCAGATATAAGATGCCACCTCATCACAGAGTCGTCGGTCGCCGTACAGTGCATTCGCTCAAACGCCACCCGCCCAAAACCTTCGGCTGTCGTCGATCAATGAGCGCGAGTACGCTGATATCAGCCGTTGTCACCGAATTGGAGTTGTCAATCAAAAGAAGCATTAAGTTAAATAGACGATGAAAAGTGTTTGACTCTATTGAGAGTGCGACGACAACGACGATTGGTACGGTTTGAGAAATGAAGACCTCAGTCGGAGCGGGAGGAGGGCGCAAACCATGGAGAGACAGTTGGAGGAAGGGATTTGGCCCTTGTAGAAGATCTCGTCGGGGCAAAGGTCGGCGACGACAGAGATTGATTTCCGGGGGGCGGCGGAGACGACGAACTCGAAGTCTGAGGAAGAGGAAGCGTGGATGGAGAAGAAGGGCAAATAATATTTTCTGTTCAGTATTAATTGGGGTATGTGAGTTGGGAGAAAAGAACAACTGATACGAAAGATGATCGATTGCGTGCGCAGAAATTCTTCCGAAGACACCACACCAGATTTTCGGGGCACAAAATTTTCTTTCCATTATGAGGTTTTATAGTCAAAGCAGTGGCAACATGCGTAAAAACAAGTCAAAGTGGAGGGCAATTATGTTTGAAGAGACGCCACATGTCGCCACCTAAAGCACACTCATATTTCCTTATATGGGAGGGAGAAATTTATGTTCTATTATTATTCAAGATCTTTCCCAACCCTATTCTCTCTGAAAGAAATTCCAAACAACATGGTATCAAGTTCACCCTACATTTTTTTAAAATGATACCAAATTATTCACTCCACATTTCACATCCCAAATACTTAGATGTGACATGGCACACCTAGCAAGGTGTGCCAAGACAATTTAAAATGAACATGTTACTTTATAAAATGAACATGTGTAAATTTTTTCAGACTTAACGTTTGTGACAATTTAAAATGAACATGTGTAAATTTTTTCAGACAATTTAAAATGAACATGTGTAAATTTTAAAATGAACATGTGTAAATTTTTTCAGACAATTTAAAATGAACATTTGTTTGTGACTTAATATTTTTTCAGACTTAACGTTGATTAAAAGAGATAAAAATAGATAATAACATTAGGGAAAAAATCTTTTTCACCCCAATACAAAGATACATTAAATTTTTCACACCGCCCAATAAAAAGCTAAGTTTTTCACCCTAGAAAGTGTAAAAGTTATGCGAAAACTGTCGCATATTTATCGCATAACTGTCACATATGCGAAGGTTATGCGAAACTGTCGCATAATTGTCGCATATTTATCGCGCAATGCCTTCGCAATTTAAAAGTGCGAATGCCTTCACACTTTTAACTTTCGCACAATGTCATCGTTCAATTGTCGCATATTCATCGCACAATGCCTTTTGCACTTTCTGGGTAAAAAACTTAGTTTTTTATAGAACGGTGTAAAAAACTTAACAAGACTTCAAAACAGTGTGAAAGTAATTATTTTCACATAACATTATTACTTTTTAAACTTAAACGGACAAGATTGTGAAAATAACTCATTTTATACACCTCAAATTGGAAAATTACACCACCACAAAATTAGCCTTTACTGATATAAACAGGGAATCGACACAAAAAATAATCACGATCATATTAAACTAAATTACATTAAAAAATAAAAAATAGCACCAAAATAAACATCCAATTCTCTTCATTAATTTAAAATACCCACGCACAAATCAATTACCATGGATAAAACAGCTCGATCGAGACGAAAACTCCGTGCTCGCAGTACCTCCGAACCACCACCGGCGTGAGCGAAAAAATAAATTAGAAAAAAGAAAAATCAGAAATGGCAGCCGCAGCAGAGGAAGAAGGCGCAGAGCGTGGAGACCAACACGACGGCCTCGAAAGCCGAGACGATCTTGAAGAGTACACCATCGACGAACCACAAGT
>CACSLK010024540.1:15318307-15346827 GCA_902706635.1 Striga hermonthica | reverse complement strand
TTTTTTTTTTTAATGTAAAACTCTTCAATTCGTTTTTTCCTAGTTTGTATTATGATGTTTATAGTTTTTTAATAGTTCGGCCTTCAGTGATAAAATAAAAATCGAGTCAAATCGTGCATTTCGTTGCAGTTACTTCCATGCGAAAAAAAATAATCAGATTTCGGTTCAACTATTTTTAATAGATTCAACGGTTCGACGTCAAGTGCACCGATCCTCACCCCTAATCCCCCAACATTTTTATACAGAGAGAGGGAAAGGATATCCATTATAGATACTCAGAATTTTCATTTTATATTCCGTTTTTCCTCTTTTATCTTCATGTTTGTTACCTCTTTACACACACACATATATATATGCATTCACTGGAAGGATACAGTTGGCACCTTCTCCTCTCTGTCAAATCTTGCCTCTCTGCATCGAACTCTTCTTATTGGGAGCATTTTATTCGATATGAACACGCACAGTGGGTGAGACTGTGTGTGTGTGTGTGTGTTGAATGGTGTGATTACAAAAAAAAAAAAAAAATTAAAGACACAAAGATTATGTTGGATTTGGGAGAGGGAAGAAGGTGCTATCCGGAGACGCTCGTCGGAGTGAATGTCGGTCTAGCTTCCGTTGATGGCGTGATTGCATTTCTTGCTTTTTATCAGGTAGAAATCGTTTCTTCACCTTTTTTTTTTGTATTTTCCGATGATTTTCTTCGTTGTTTCTGTAATGATTTAATTTTGTCGGAAGAGTGTTCGGAGAATGATTATCAGTCGCCTGCAATTTGATGGCTTTTCTTTGGTTTCAGCTTTGGTGAAGGGTTTTAGTTTGGTTTTATACTGTTATAGTGAATAGTAGCGAGCAGTCGCAAGCACATTATGAGTTTTGCAGAGGTTTATTGTACAATGCAGCCCAAGTGTTTGACAATTTGTTAAGATATGCAAATGATTCATTTGTATCAATAGGAAGTTATGGAAAAGCTTCAAGTGGTTATGGCTATGTACTATTGTTTATAACAACTGCCTAATATCTTGTCTATACTGATGAACATCAACTGTTATATGAAATGGGCTTTATATGTAGGTGATGCTGACTGTTCTAGAAGTTCTATCTGTAATGCTTATTATGTGCTCGTCATCTGATTTTCTGTCACCTATCTAACCAGTTGATCAGAATTCATTCAAGAAACTCGCATCTCGGATGGACCCGTCAAAAGGTATGCATTTGTTGCATTTGTATGCCTCTTGAGCTACTGTGATATTCTAGTAAATGAAAGGCTAGATTGCATACGATTTATCTCAGTTGTGGATGAACTGGAGTCGATAATCTTTTTCATCATGTTGAGTATTCTTTTTTCCAGATTTTACGAATATAGGATTTCACTATCTTTTAACAACTTACAAGGTGGATGAGGGAGCGTAATTTCTACAGGGCCTGATAAATTGGTAATTACCAGATTGAGTATTATTTAACTTTGTTGAACAGGCACAAGAATTAGGGATAGTGAATATGCAATAAATTGGGAGCGATACATTCTCTTGAGTGAGAGCGATTCATTCTCTTGAGTGGGAGATTGATTCTCTTCTTTTAGAGTCAGTTGAATTCTCGCTATTGGCGTGATTACTCTTGGGTGCGTGTTCTGTTTGCAGCTCCTTTTTTTTCAGGAGTTTAGGGTTTGTGGTGTGAGTATCATGGAGAAAGCATCGTCGGAGAGTATTACGGATGAGTTAGGTGAGAAATTGAAAAAAATTGAGCTTGAGGGGTCTGAGAAGGGGGTTATTGAGCTGAGTGATGATGATATTAAAATCAGTAAGGAGGAATGGGATAGGAGCTTATTGGGGAAAATAATAGGGGATCGTAAGGCCAGTTTATTGGGAATTAAAAGAACGATGAGTGCAATTTGGCAAATCAAGCAACCAGTAGAGGTCCGCGAGCTGAAGGATAATTTTTTCCAATTCATATTTGGGAACCAAGAAGATAAAACCAAGGTGGCTGCGGGTATTCACTGGATATATGAGAATCAATATCTTGTTCTCCGAGAATGGGAAGATGGGCTCAACTCCAAACATGAGAGCTTCAAAGAATTAAATCTATGGGTGCAAGTTAATAATGTTCCCCTCAACTGGCTGAGCACTGATGTTGGGTTGAAAATAGGCAAGATGTTTAAGAAAGTCAAGAATGTTGCTGTAGTCAAGGCTGGTGGAAGCAGAGGGAGATTCATTAGACTACTGGTGACTATCAACATTGAGGAGCCTCTGCCGAGATGTGTGAGTATGAAGCTTAACGATCACCAGACATTGATTAGTTTCCAGTATGAGAAGCTTGTCAACGTTTGCTACTATTGTGGAGTCCTCGGACATTTAGACAAAGCTTGTGGGAAAAGAATAGCAGATATTGAGAAAGGGAAAGTGAAAGAGGGGCAATACGGTGACTGGATGAAAGCATGTGATGGAGGAAGCTTTTTTAAGAATAGTTATTCCAGTAATTCGGCCTCTAAACAAGCCAACAATGAGTCCCTGGGGCTAGCTAGCAAAAGTGTTCAAATACAAGAAAAGGTGATGGAATCTTCCCCTGTTCATCAAGGAGGGGAGACAAGTCAAAAAGCTCTGGAAATAGAAAGCTCAATATCCAAAAGCCTTGCCATGGACATAGTTGAGAATTCCAGTCATGAGGTCCCGGTGACTTATGAGGGAGGAAACACAATCAATTGTCAGCACAAAGGTCAGTTGAATGATACTATCCAGGTGGGGGAGATTATTAGAGTGGAAGTTGTGAACATAGAGGAGAGAGATAATGATATGCAAATAGTGGAAGATTCAGGGCCAATGTAATATCCCATTCAGTAATTAATAAAAGTAATTATTCTAAGTTTGAACTAATTACTTTTATTAATTATGCTCGTTTTTAGTTTCGAGCCCAGTTATTAAGTTATTTAGTTAAAAGTTCGACTTTAAGTTGAAAGTATTATCGGTTAAATTTTTATTTAGTAATCGAGCCAGTTCAGTAATTAATTATTTCAGGTCTGTTTATTTTTATAAATAGATTTATAAGATGGGATTAATTATAATAAGATGGCAAATAATAAAAATCGAGTATATTTTGATTACTCGTTCAATATAAGTTGTGAACCGAACCAAACATGTTCGGTTACGAGTTAAGATTATTACCGAACAAATGATACTCGAGCCTAGCTTAGTTTTGAGTATTGATCAATTTATAAGGATAAATTACACATTAATGTTTATTGAAGTGAAATAAGTTATTTAAGATGAAGTTCAAGTTCAAGTAACATTCCATTTTATTTAGCTAAATGGATGTAAATTTGGCCATTTATAGTTTGAATGAGAAAGAAAAAGAATAATGAGTCGAGACAAGTTAGGTTTCGAGTTTAGTATTCATGAACATTTAAGTTATAAATGTTCAAAGAAGTGATAAGTTTATTTAGACATTTTAGTCTATTTAAATTATTAGAGAGAAATATGAAATTTTTAGAATGTTCGTTTTTTTTCGATTTTCGATTGTAGTCGGAATTTATGTCCGATTTCAGTTTCGAGAAATAAATTAAATTATTTTCTCTCTATTTTAGTAGACTACAAGACAAGAAAAATTTTTTTAGCATAAAAAGGAAAAATGCCAAAAGAAAAGAAGAAAATTTGAAAATAGTAAGAATTTTTGATTTTACGGTAACTGTTCATTTTAAGTCAGAATTTAGTTCCGTAAATTGGAGAATTTTCACTAAATTTCGAATTTAATCATTGAGATCAGATTAGGATCAGAAGAGGGGCCTTCCTAAGCATTGACTATGGGTTGGAGAAGTTTACAAGTTAAGAATACTATTTATTATCTATATTTATTTTTACAAGTTAGTATTGTTTATTTTGTTATTTTCTTCACTCAATTATGATGTCTTGAAAATTTTGCCTATAAATAGAGGCCTAAAACTCAGAGTTTTTACACCAAAGAAAAGTTTCAAAAGTTATATAAGTTTATAAGAGAGAATAAGTAGTAGAAATTTGGTGGAGTGAAGAATTTGAAGTGAAGAATCAAGTTTTTATTCTAGCAAGAAGGAGGTAATTTACTTGTCTTAAAGTTATATGCTTAAGTTCATGTCTTGATGATAAGTTTACATATTTATAAGTATGTATATCATGATTAGAAGTTGAGTTTATAATGGATCATATGAATAAAAAGAGTTAAAGTTGTTCAAGATCAATTATATGATATATGTGCTTGATTTGAATGAGATTTTGATAAAGAAAAGAATAAGCTGGAAAAGTATGATTTACATGATAAATTCTTGTGTAAAAGAGGAGTTCATGAGAATAAGAATTTAAGTTATTTGGCATAGTATAGTTTGAGTTATAAATTTTTGAAGTTAAGCATGCAAGTGAAATTTTATGTTCTTTATTTTAGCTGTGATTTTAAAATTTTAATAACTCGATATATATGCATGATAAAATTATGAAATTTTTAAGACATGCTTATATATTGGTTAAGAACATGACTGCCAAATTTCATGATTTTATGTTGAGAATTGAATGAGTTAAAATATTTATATGTCATACGTGTCAAGATGATTTTATATGCAAGAGTATTTAGTATATGGTTTAGTTTTTAAAATGGAATTTTTAGAAAAATATTCTTATATGAGTGATGAGCAATTTGACCAAGTTTCAGCTCAATATGTTGAGTATATAATTTTATATAAATTGTTTTAAATCTCACATATTAAGAACATGATGAAAAGATGAGTATAATAATTTTCACTTTAATTAAGTGAAAATTTGTATAAATCAAAAGATTGAGAAGTATGATATGTGATGAATTAAGATCAATTTAAGATGAGTTTATGATGATGATGATGATGGTAAAAGTAAGTTAAGTACTTAATAGAGTATAATGTGAAATATGGTTATTTTTCACATTTGAGTTATGGCATGTTATGAAACATATTGATGTTTAAGAAGATATATTTTATAAGGTTAAGTAATTAACTTGAGTAAAAGTAAAAAGTGAAGTTAAGTATAAACTTGAGAATAAGCAAGTTTAAGAATGGGATAAGTTAATAATCCTAAAGAACTTATTGAGTATACGAGCATAGTACTTAGTATATTTGTCTATATTTGATTTAACTTGCAGATACAGTACCAGTACAACACTTATTGAGTTACAAACGATTTCAAAGATGAAAAGGTGGGGACCCTGAATGGGTATCACATTGAGTACGATATGTGATATGGGATGAGGAGATCATCAGTTGTCTCAAAAGTTATATCCCGAAGTTTAATGTTTATTACGCTTGGGATAAGGAGGCATTAAATTGTCTCAAAGATTATATCCTAAGTTCTGATGGAGGCGAGACGGGCCTGAGAAATATCCATCAGAGTGTGCACACGTATCCGATTAACCATCGGCCAGAGAAATGAAAGTTTAAGTTACCGATCATAAACTAGTTTATGATTATCCATATTCGTTACTCACCCCCATGAGTTTTAGTTTCAGGTAACAGGTTAACAAGGAGGTGTGAGTGGAGCTGTGTTGGTGTGGATCGTGGATGCAGATGAAGATAAGCTTTAATATGGACATTTATAAAAGTTTGTATATGTAACCACGTTTCAAGTATTTCCGCTACGCACATTAATTATTGAACTTGCATTTTAAGGAATTTTAGATTTATTGTTTTCAAAATTATGATAATTATGATTATGTATTTTAAATGCAAGTTTAAATGAAATCTGTTTTTATGTTTCAGTGAAGTATTAAATGATAGTTTAAAGAGAAACAGATTTTCAAGAAGATAAGTTGAGTAGCATCCCGAGTTAGTTGCAAAAGATTTCGAAAAAATTATAAATAGTTTCGAAGTAAAAGTTGCGAAAAATTTACTCTGATAAGCGGGGTGTTACAGCCAACCCCAAAGGTTGATGGTGAGGTAGTTTACCAGTCTGAAGAGGGGACATCCAAAAAGAGCAAAGGGTGGAAAAGACTAGGAGCAAAAGCCAAGTCTCATTCCCTAGGGGAAGAAAACTTGAAAGGGACCAGTGGTCAAAATAATTTGAAAAGAAGCAGAAGCAATACTCCAAACATAGCTGATCATGACTCTGATATAAGATCATCAGACACTGGGGTGAAGAAATTGAAAAGTTGCAACTCGGAGGTGGTGGTAGCCAGCCTAGAATGGCCCCAACCAAATAAATGAAGCTAATCTGGTGGAACTGTAGAGGTCTGGGTGGGCCCTCTACAGTCTCCCAGCTTAAGGACTCTATTAGAGTCCACCACCCACAGGTTATTTTTCTTTCTGAAACAAAAAAATCCAAAAAATTTGTTAATACTGTCTGCACTAAGCTTGGTTTTGGGGATAGGTGGAGTTTTGTGGACCCTATAGGGTTCAGTGGAGGGCTTGCTGTGTTGTGGGACAGTTCCATTAATATTATTCAGGTTCTTTGTCATTCCTTTTGTATTGAATTGGAGGTAAATGAGCAAAGGGGGGATGGTTCTTTGTGGATATCTTGTGTTTATGCTAGCACTGACAGAGGGGTTAGATTGCAGCAATGGGACTTCTTAAAACAAGCCAGTATCAAATGGGGCTCCAATTGGGTGATAGGTGGTGACTGGAACTCTATTCTTTGCAACAGTGAGAAGGTGGGGGGCAGGGATACAGGGGTGGAAGAGTTAGCTGAATTTCAAGATTTTGTAAACCATATGGGTATGATGGAAGTTGCTATGCAGGGTCACCAGTTCACTTGGAGTAACAACAGGAGGGGTGAAGAATTCATAGAGGAGAAATTGGACCGGGTTTTTGGTTCATTTGGGTGGTGCTCCCAGTTTCCTAATGCTCTTGTGTTAAATTGTTTGAAAACTTCTTCAGACCATGGGCTGCTGGTGATGTCTGATGAAGGATTTGAATCTAAAAGGAGGAGAACCAGGTTCCAGTTTGATTGTAGGTGGCTGAAAAAGGAAGGAGTGAAGGAGATAATTGCAGATGCCTGGACCACAAATTTTTCTGGAACTCCTATGTTTCAGATTAAAGAAAGGATCAAACAGACTAGAATTGCATTGCTAAAATGGAGCCAAGTCTTTAAATCTGAGAATGCTGTGAAAATTGATAAACTAACAGTGGGGCTTGATGAGCTGAGAGCCCTTGGAGGAGAAAAGAATTGGGAAATGTGGGACAAAATGAAAAGGGAATTGGAAGAGGCTCAGTGTTCTGAAGAAGAATTTTGGAGGCAGAAATCAAGAAACCAATGGCTCAGAGAAGGGGACAGTAACACCAGATTTTTCCATGCCTTTACTATGCAAAGAAGAAAAACCAATGTGATTTCAAAGCTTATGGTGGATGGTGGCAGAATGTGTGAATCCAAAAAGGAAATTGAGGAGGCTGTGTGCAATTTTTATTCTCAGTTATTCAAATCTCAAGGGAGTGCAGAGGAGGAGCAAATTCTTCAGTACATTCCATGCTCTGTATCTGCTGAAGTTAATCAGGAGCTGGTGGCTGAAGTAAATGAGGATGAAATTAAACTTTCATTATTCAGTCTCAATCCAGGAAAAGCACCTGGGGAGGATGGCATGTCTCCCCTTTTTTTTTCAGCATTTCTGGCCCATAGTAAAATCTGAGCTATGTTCAGCCATCTTCAGTTTCTTTGAATCTAAGAGATTATTAAAAAGCTGGAACCATACTATCATCTGTCTTATCCCTAAATGTTTAAATCCAACAACTTTGAGTGATTTCAGGCCAATAAGTCTATGTAATGTTGTCTACAAAATCATCTCCAAGTTACTAGCCTCAAGATTGAAGAATGTCCTGCATCTTTGTGTTAGTGAAAATCAGGCAGCCTACATTCAAGGAAGGCAAATGATGGACAATGTAATCATGGCTCATGAAGTAATTCACTTTTTAAGCAGGCACAGAACGGGTAAGAAGGGTTTCATGGCAATTAAGCTTGACATGATGAAGGCTTATGACAGGATTGAGTGGCATTGTATTAAGTTGATCCTTTTGAAGTTTGGCTTTCATAGAACTTTTGTTGATTGGATTATGGCATGTGTGACCACCACTGCTTTTTCTGTGAATATCAATGGGGAGGTCTGTGGGTATTTCAAAGCATCCCGGGGCATTAGACAAGGAGACCCAATTTCTCCTTTTATTTTTATATTGGTGTCTGATCTTTTCTCAAGACTCATTCAGAAGGAGATTAACCATGGCAATTTATCAGGCATCAGAATTGCAAGAGGGGGAGTTCAATTATCTCATTTATTATTTGCGGATGACTCTAGTTTTTTGTGGTGCTGACTTGAAGTCTGTAAGGGTTGTGCTCAGGATTCTGGATCTATACCATTCCTTTACGGGTCAGAAAGTAAATTTCAGGAAGTCTTCTTTATTCTTCAGCAAGAATGTGAACATGCAGTTGCAGGATCATATATGCTATCTCCTCAATGGCATTCAAGTGCACAACTCCTCTAAGTACCTTGGATTACCACTTGGCATTGGCAGATCGAAGAGACAGACTTTTGAATATGTGGTTGAAGCTGTGAGGAACAAGATCTCGAGCTGGCAAAACAAATTCCTTTCTTTTGCAGGAAAAGAGATACTAATGAAAGCAGTGCTTAGTGCTCTGCCGGTTTTTACTATGTCATGTTTTATCATCCCCAAATCTGTGTGTCAGAAGATTGCTAGTCTTTTTGCGAAGTTTTATTGGGCTAAAGGAGCTGGGCAGGAGACTGGGATTCATTGGAAGGCTTGGCACTTGCTAACACTGCCTAAGGAGTGGGGTGGTCTTGGGTTTCATGATTTGAATCTATTTAATGAGGCTTTAATTCTTAAGCAAGTGTGGAGAATAGCTACTATGCCTAATTTGTTGGTAAGTAAATTCTTGAAGAGCAAGTACTTTCCTGATGGCAGCATTATTAATGCCCAGAGAACACAAAGTTCCTCTTGGCTGTGGTGCACTTGGATTACAGTGAAGAATAAGCATCTACAGTGTTTTAAGAGGATTGTGGGAGATGGTCTTTCAACCAGAATATGGAAGGATCCTTGGTTGCTTTCTTCTCCATCAGGTATTCCTATCCCTAAACCAAATGTTAGCACTGATGTGGTGTATGTCTGGGAACTGATGGAAAATAATGGATAGGGGTGGAACACTGAACTGCTGAAGAGGCTATTTTATGAGGAAGACTACAGGGCCATTCTGAAAATCGAATCTATAAACCCCACTAGACCAGATAGATGGGTTTGGGACAGAGGTGCAAAAGGAGACTATCAAGTGGCAAAGGCTTACTCTAAGTTTGTGGAAAGCAAGTTCAGAACCCTTGACATTCCAGAGGGTAGTGGCACCATTAAAAGCAGGAAGACTAGAATGAGAAGTTGGAGACTGAACATTAAAAGCAAAATCAAACACTTTGTGTGGAGAAGCTGTACAAATACCTTACCTGTTAGTCAGAACTTGAAGAGAAGGGGGATGGAGGTTGACTGGATCTGCCATAGATGTGGGGAAGAAGCTGAATCGGCAGAACACTTATTCTTTAATTGTGAAATAGCAAAGCAGGTTTGGAAATTGGCTCCAATCACTTGGGACTTCAGTCCTGAAACCACAACCAGTTTCAAAGTATGGTGGGAAAATGTGTGCTCGACAAATAACAAGGCTATCTCAGAAGATCGAATACAGTTAACCACCTATATATTATGGTGGTTGTGGAAGTCCCGGAATTTATGGGTGTTTCGAAAGGAGTGGATGCCAGCTCAGAGCAGGTGTTGATCAATGATGGAGAGTGGGAGGGAATCTAGGTGCTTTGGTTTCAGTGGATACTCTTCTCTGCATTATGGATCAGGATGGTTGCTCTGTTTTGTTGTTCTATTTTGTTAGCTCTATTTTAGCTGTATATATTTTCTTCTGGGATCTGTTGTGATCTTGTTTTGAGGGGGTTTGTTGGGTTTTGGGGTTGGTTTTTGGGCGCTGGGCCTGCTAAGGGTTTCTTCGTTGTTTGTTGCCTTAGTTCGGTTTGGGCTGGTGGGTTCTTCCTTGTGATTAGGTTTCTAGGCCACTTCGAGAGTGGTCCTCCTTGTATTATTGAGCTGTTGCTCCCGGATGTATTTCCCCGTATATTGGTGATATAAAATTTCCTATCGTTGCGAAAAAAAAGAATATGCAATAAATTAATCTAACACTTAAAAAATACTTTTCAGCAATTAAAAATTTTAAACCGAAGACCCGTAGTTTATGAGTTCGCCACAACTAGTCAGGTATCAATAGTCCACTTTCAGTACAAATTAAGCTCATGCTAACTTACTTAAACGTATATGACCTCATTCCATTTTCCGGAAGCTAAGTATCTACTCTCTAGAAAAATAATGGGCCAGTGGGCCACTGAAGATACTCGTTTTTTGTGTTTTGTGGTTAAGATGTTACTAAATCAGTAACATGTCATTTATTTGTAGTGGCGGTTATATTTTACATGAAACTTTATTCGAGTGAATGATTTTCAATTTCAGGTCTTCCATCTGATCATTGGATCCTCTAATTTTGGTGAGCTTTTGCTAGCTTTCACTTGCAGACTACTTCATTTTACTAAGTCTTTCAGTTGACATCACTTGTAACGGCACTGACTATGCCTGGCGATTGAGCTCTGCCATCGATAGTAAATATTTAGTACTCATTTGCAGTAATCCTTTTTTATGGTAACAAATTTCATCTTCAAGAATATAGATTCATCCTTATAGGCTTATAATAAACATTCTATTTGCTTCTCACCTGAAACTTTTTCCGGCATTACATCAGGCAATCAATAGTGAACTTCTTCCCATTTTTCCTTTGATTAACTCATGAAAAATGAATTTGGCTGGCAGGTTATTTCCTTTATTTTGTGTTAACTCTCGTTGCTGCTTGTAAAGGATGGATTTGCTGGTCATATTCATGTGGTTTCATCGTCATGGGTAGGGAAATGGATACCGCAGCTTGTTGTGTAATTATTATTTAATTACTTCTTATAACAATCAAATTAATTTTATTCATAATTAATTTAAGTTACCGGGTGCTGAGAAATTATAACTTGCAGCTTCTCCGGAAATTCTGTTCGTTGCAGCATTTCTTCTACTCTTGTCATTTTGGTGAGTATTAGAAATTTACTAGTCTCACGAAATTAAGGCAAAAAGCCTCGCTTAAAGATATAAATTGATTTATGTCAGGGTCGACCTTTGCCATCAGCCAAGTGATGATGATGAAGACGATGAAATATGTAGTTCACAAGAAGCACTTCTGGAGAAGATCAATATAACTTCTTCGAATGCTAATGGTTGGCAAAGGTGTTGCTCCTTTAAGTTTCATAGGATAGGATGTCGGCAAAAAATTGTGATTCTGGTACAAATAATTATTTATTATTCATTAATATATATTTATATAAATTTTGTTTTCAATTGAATTTCATTATCATCCACATCTGGTAAAAATTGAAAATAATTAATTCACCAGGTCACTGTTTTAGTTTTTGCAATAATGATAGCATCTTTCGTGCTGATATTGATCGGGATGGGAAAGGGGCCTATCAGTTCTGCAATCGTTGCTCAGGCATGTATTTTCGTGATTTTTTATTTTATTTTTCCTTCCCATTAATTGATTATAGCTTTAGTAGTGAAGATTGCATGCATGCCAGTCTAACAAAAGTTCTTACCTTGAATACTGAAACAATGCATAACATTTCCAGCACTATAACAGTTCTTACCTTGAATATTTGAATGGATAAAAATACATAAAAGTGTACAGTGTGTTTACAACTTAGGCTCAGGGAGTATTTACACTCCAAGTACTCTAACTGATTTTTTTTTTTATTAATTTGTGAAGACTTAGGCAACTTTATATTCTTCGTTCAAGAATTTTATAAAAATTTGTTACTAATTTCCAGGTATATGTGGATGTCATTTCCGTAATTGCTTTATTGCTCGGAGGAGCCTTGGCATGTTATGGTGAGCATCAATAATCTCTCTCTCTCTCTCTCTCTCTCTCTCTCTCTCTCTCTCTCTCTCTCTCTCTCTCTGCTGTGCAAATAGATGACTGCTTTACTTTTCTTTTTTCCCTTTTGTGTAAAACAATCTGCCGAATTCAGGAATTATATTGTTCTCAAAAATGAGCAAAGTGAGAGCTGATCGAGCTTCCTGGGAAAGGTGGAAGGTATATCTAATCAGTTTTACTTTTATGTGTTATATTTCTGTTCAGTTTTACTTTCATGTGTTATATTTCTGTTTTGGATGTATTATTTCTGTTGCATTTTGTTAGAGGAAGTACTGAAATTTTCATTTTGCTGATACCAATATGTTCCCAATATATTTTAAATCTATTGCAACAGGTTTCTATTTTTTTCTTTTTTCTTCCTACTAATAGTTCCTTCTCATCAAGATAATCTTTGTCATGCCACATAGGTTGCTAGTTTGGCGATTGTCTGTCTCGTAAGCTTCACATCAAGCGCTTCTATTGCTATCGGCACAAATATACCTGTAAGTACTCTTTTCGCTGGTTTATTATTATTGCGTTATTGATTCAAATTATTTTTTCTTGTATTGAAGTCTCTGAAAGCTATCTCTTTCCATGTTTGCAGCTGTTTTATAGCTGGCATGGAAAACAGCTTGATGGCTTCTACACTGCCCTTTTGCTGGTTTTGTATTATTTCATAGGTAAGTTATCGAGTTATGCTTATTAATAACAGAAACTACCCGAGTTTCAGCGTAAATTATAAAAAATATAGTTAGCTTTCAAAATTACAAGTGCAAATTGCACCCTCAAGAGGTATAGTGTTGTTAACTGTTTCAAAAAGTGTGTGTAGTCCTCAAAGATGACTAAAAACGATAACTTGAAAATAAAAAAAATAAAAATAAATAAATAAAAAATTCTCTAATATGTTCTTCAATGTAATCGTTTTTCGCACTAATTCTTGTAGGTTCATCAGTGCCCTCAGCCTTTATTCTGCTTGTGATGAGAGAATTACCAAATTGAACGGCCCGCAACTCGTGCGCAGAAGAATCAGGTTGTAATGCTTTTATCTGTTGATTATGATTTCTGATAGTAATTATCTGTCAAACTATTAACTCTTGTTTATTGCTATTATTATCTAAACTTACACTCTTTGAAGCATATGGATGAAATCTTTATTTAGTTACCTTGAAAGTTCAGTTCAATGAATGCAGGTATCAAGAGCAAGCCCCATATGAATTTCACAGTTAAACATGGATATAAGATCAGATGAATGTCGCTGGTTTAGTATATTTACTCGACAAATTACGTTTGAAACACAACTTTGCCGAGAGCTTATTTTGTTGTCTTATTTGTTGTAATTTTTGTTCCTTGTAAATAGAGTATCATCTGTATAAGTGTTCTAAACATTATATAAAGGAATTCATTTTATTCTTCACCTGCAATTTGAAGAAGAATCTGCAGATTTTGAGCAATTTGTTCGTTTGTATCTGGAATTTCTTGTGAGGTAGATAGAATTTCATTCTGTCCCAATAATTAGGGAAGAAAGCAATTTTAAGCTGTCAAAAAGACAAATCAATTCTATCAGAGACCGTTCTTCCTCTTCTCAGTTGCTCTATTTTCTAGTGCTGTCAAAAAGTGCTTCCATCGATCGATTTACTACAACAGAACAAAATGGAGGAATAGAGTCGATCAAACTAGACGAGGTAACTTTCTTAAAAAAAGGGGGAGGGTTTAACTTTTGTGCGCTACAAAAAAACACACGAGCTATACAAAATTTGAAGTAAATGTACCTCGCAAGCTAAAATCACAAAGCATTTTTGCCAACTGATCTGAAATCCTTAGGAGGCCAAACCTGCACACAAAGGCCATCGACGGTACATACGATAAAATCTTCACGAAATTGTTGCATTATTACCTTCAAACAAATGATGATATGATCCCAAAAAGCCCTTTTCGTAAAATCACACAACTCAGAATACAATTTACCATCTACGTGAAAAATGTTACTGCTATCACGAATCAAAAAACCATCAAACTATTACGAACCCAAATGAAGTCTCGTATCAGAAATCAGATAAACAAATACTGCAACAGAATTTAAATAGCTCACCACAAGGAACACTTTGGAGTGTATAAGTGCATACGGGACAGGACCAAAATGTCTCGAATCACGGCTATTCAGCATATTATCCCCCTCGATCCAAACATGTCCCTTTGGCACCTATACAAGAAGATGCCTATACATTTTTCTCTCAACTTGGTAAACAATAACTACACACTTAGAAATACAACCTCTTATATGAAATTGAAGAGAAATAAAAAAGACTGCTTTAAAAATTCTATTATTTGGGCAATGCAATTCGAGCAAGAGCCTTATAAATCTAGTTCGGCGAGCTCGAGCAGCTAAAAAAAAAATTCAATCCTTACCCGATAAGGTCAATGCTCATCTCGGCTCAATTAGATTGCACTAGGGGTGAACATCGGTGTGGTTCGGTCAAAAACCGCACCGCAACGAAAAAAACCGAAAACCGAATTTTTAAATTTTTTTCACCGAACCGCACCGAACCGAAATTTTCGGTTAACCGAAATTTAAAAATATAACCACCAATTAATGTTATGTAAGTAAAATTATAAAAATTAAGGTGATATTTTATTAAAAAAAATAAAAAAGTGACATTTTATGACATTCGGTGCGGTTCGGTTAAAACCGCACCCTTCGGACAGAAAACCGAACCGCACCTAAATACTTGCGGTTTTTCAAAACCCAAACCGCACCGATAACCGAACTTACCAAAAACCGCACCGAATAGCTCGGTTCGGTGCGGTTTTCGGTTTCGGCTCGGTTTTGCTCACCCCTAGATTCCACACAACAGTTTCACCAAAAGCCATTGAAACTCAAGCACACATTAAAAAAGAAGCTCATGGATCGATTTTGAAACATAACTTCGAACCCATTTAGCAAAAACACCAATATTTGTCAGATTAACAGCTCAAAACCAACAAAAAGGCACAAGAGAGTATACGATCAATTACAACAGCAGTCTTCTGGTCATCACTGTTTTTAGGGTCCGGCGCGTACGAAATCACGTCCCCCTCGACGGCC
This sequence comes from Striga hermonthica, assembly GCA_902706635.1. NCBI lineage: Eukaryota > Viridiplantae > Streptophyta > Magnoliopsida > Lamiales > Orobanchaceae > Striga > Striga hermonthica. The sequence continues at coordinate 15,331,785 of CACSLK010024540.1, read as the reverse complement.
TTGACCCGCTTGGTCATAACCTTCGTCGGATCCTCGGGGCTCCGGACAAGCACCGCGTCGCCCGACCCGACTTTCCCAGAACGGCTCGTTAATTTCTCCGTCAAGATGATGTTGCCGTCTCTGAACGTCGGCAGCATACTGGGGCCCACAGTCTGCAAAAAATGCACCACACAAAGAGGTTAATAGCGGTTGTACACAGAGGTACAAGCTGAGAAAGCGTTACCATGGCTGGTGAACAGAGGTAGGCGCCCGTAAAGTGGAGGAGGCATAGGAACTGTGCCACCCGTGCGGTTTTCTGCAGTGCTTCCTTTACGAACGGCGTCAATTCCCGCAGTCTACCGATTCTCATCTTTTTCGCTGAGCTTTTGTGAGTTGAAATCAATGGCGGAAGCGAACGGCAATTTTGTTGAGAGGGGAACAAACTGCAAAATGAGTGTTCAATAAGGCTGACGTGAAAAGCCCATTTATAAAGGTCCCTTATGAGTTTTGGGCTTGTTTTTGGGCTCTAGCAGTTCTGGGCCAATACTAATTCTATTAGCTATAAATTAGATGTGTGAACTCTATTATGATCTAAATGTCGCTCAAATAGTGTCCTCAGTCAAATGTTCTGTAAATTGATCTACTGAATTCAACAGTTGTTGCGAATAGGGTCTTATATTGATAATAATTAGAGTTGTTCAGATGAATCGAGCCACATATGGATTATGCTACTGTCGATGTTGAAGATCGTACGATCAACTATTAAATAAGAGTTGAATTTCTTGAATGAAAAATGAAAAAGTGAAGAACAATAGATCATAAAATTGGATCCCTCTCATTTGGTGGAAATCTTCTTTCTTATCTGTAGCTGGGAAGGAGAAAAATGAAGAGAAGTCTCCTCTCTCCTCTTTCTTCTCATCTATATATATATATATATATATGTATGAATTAAAAAAGGTAAAAATAATACATTAACATTCAGTGCGAAGTAACAACCAGGGGGCCTACTTATGTCTTTTGACCTACTTATGTCTTTTGACGGCTTCGATTGACTTTTACTTTATCGGCAATTGTGACATCTGTGTTATCCGATTACTCGGCATTCTGTTCAGCTCGGCAGAGGGCAGATACGTGTGCGATGCATTCAACTTTTTAGGCGATTAAGTCTTGAGAACCTGTTTATATGTTTATTTATCATATTTTCGACCCTTTGGTTATTGAGCAGTACTTTATTATTTCTTTTATCATTTAATTAATAGGAGCCAAATTGGGTATCAACAGCTACCTAATGCTCGACTTCGGTCCAAAAGAGCCAATGGGCTCATGTATGATTTGCAGCCCTTGCTCTGGCTACAGACTTCTGATAAAGTTCTTCGTAGACCGATGCCGAAGTTTCCCAACTAAAATCGATGCTCATGTCCTTTCGGACAAGCTGTTCCCAACCATCACCACCATTGCTGTAATGGTTAAATGCGCGTTCTAAAGCACTGTTCAGTCCCTGTACATACACGAAAAGTTGGAGACTCCTTTTTTGGAAATATGATATAGAAACCTTTTAACTGTGAAGTTATTAATCTACTACCAAATGCTCAAAAGAAAAAGAAAAAAGAAAAGGAAAAGATAGCGTTTTGGATGTTCTTGACTAGTTTTCAAATTCGGATTGAGGATGTCACTTGTAAACTAACTATAAAAAGAATAATCAATAGAGATAGGCGATTTAGGAGGTATTTTTTATTCATTTTTCTGTGTGTAATTTGTAAAATTAGACCAAGCCTCTAACTTCCAAGGGGACTTTTATGATTAACTCCATATATAAAAAACACAAGTATCTATTACCTGCTCATCGGCTGTCAAAAACGTAAATCCATTTCTGAACTTGACAGGTATTGTATCATCATCTACGTCAAAAACACTGCAAGAAGCTTAAAACATTACGTTACTTAAGCAGGTACAGACCAGAGAAAGGGAGGGAGAAAGAAACAAAGAAAAAGGAAGAAAGAAATAAAGGAAAAAAAGCAAAAGAAAAATGAGAGCTGTTTCTTAAGTCGCCTACAGAAAACCCAACCTGTCATTTAATCCGCCTGTCTTTCTAGCTATAGGAACTGAACCATATCTCATAGCAATCATCTGCATTTATATGACATGAGTTTAAAAGGAAAAAAAAAACATTTTTCAACTAAGTCAATACTGTTGATCTTACAGGAAAAACGGTACCTGTGTAAGCCCACAAGGCTCAAATATGGATGGGATGATAAACATGTCAGACGCCGCATAGATTAAGTGGGAAAGAACCTCATCGTATTTCAGTATCAGTCTGACATGATCATGAGTCTTGAATTTGTTGCTAATATCTTCAAACTCCCTCTGCACAAAGAGAATTCTCAGTACCCACTAAAAGATACGCAAAACTTTCTTAAAGAATGCTTTCAATTAGGAATGCATTATTCTTCCCTTTCTGTCTGCGTACTCATGTTATAATAGTAACAAGGCTAAAAACACTCTAATTGAGAAAATGCAGCTTTCCTGAATTTGTGAAACTGGACTAGATCCCAGAAGCACGAACTGACCACCTAATTCCAGTGTCCTATACATTGCATGCCTTATAAGATGTACACCCTTTTGAGGCACCAATCGAGTTATGCAGGCAACCTACACATAAAATAGTAACAGGTGAATATAAGAATAAACTATGACCAACATGTTCTTTATATATATATATATTGACTATCTATTTTTGGTAATAAAACACCAAGAGGAGTGTAAGGGGAACTAAGGCAAACATTATGATGTGAAAAGGACGATAATCATGAACGTTTAGTCCAACACTCACCAATGGCTGCCGAATATTAGCCGAGGACAAACCAAGATATCTTCTCAAAGCTTCTTTGTTTTCTGCCTTGCCTTCGATATCATTGACACTATACTGAGCTTCTAAAAATGGGTCGGTTGCTGGGTTCCACGCATCAGTATCAATTCCATTTAAAACTCCAACGAACTTCTTTGAATGCGAATCAAGTGTTTTGTGTAGCCCACGTCCTCCCTGTACCTCATAATTAGAAAAGAATTAAACTATAAGTGTCTTTCTAACTGACTCAATAATCTTATTCAGCATTTAAAAGGGAAAAATGAAGAAAAACGTTCATATAGTCATACCTCCGAACTCCGCACCTCTTGAGCGTAGGATGGAGAAACAGTCGTCACAATATTTGAGAACACTATTGCACCCTGAGAAGATGAGAAAGACCATGTCAAGAAAAGAGGCCGAACAAAAAAGATGGTAACAGAAGCCAGGAAAAACTTCAAGAGTCTCTAGTCTCTATTGCTAGGTACTAACTTACCTATCCAGTAAAAACCAAATAGATATTCATATTTGAAATTTAATTTTTATTCTTTAAGAAAAGGAATGAAAAGCAGCAGCTAGTGAGATTTCGTCTAGCAAGAACCCGTTTAACCAATTAATCTGCAAACTGTGGCATATAATTATGTATAAAAGAAACAAGGAAAGAAAGAAAGACAAGAAACATCTAGGATTACCTTCACAGGATTGACCCTGTCATTTGATGAATTGTCCTGCATCCTATCAGGTCTATTCAGGCGGAAAACATCAAGACCACATGATGCTAGATCCGAAGCTGGCGCAGCTCCTTGATACTCAAAATTGTGACATGTAAAACATATTCTCGCTGAATTCAATCCTTCTGGCACATATAAATCCCAATAAAGAGGTGCCTACAGACACGCGGACGCATAAAAGAATAAGAAATATGCTACTAAGACACAGTAGAGAGGGAAATAAAAATAACAATATTTGTAGTATCCGTACAACAAATGCTGTCTGCCAATCATGACAGTGAATTATGTCTGGTTTCTTGCCAGCTTGGAGAAGTAACTCAAGTGCTGCCCTACTGAAGTATGAGAACCGCTTAAAATCATCTTGCTCTCCATAATATTGACCCCTCCAGAAAAACTTACTAGGGTGATGAGGCTCAATGAAGTAAACAGGAAGCCCTAAATGGTAAAATTACAATAATCCAACGTATTAGCCTGATTACAAATTCAGAAGAAGCAGAAGACATTTTATCATCAGAAAAATGATAAGACTACACCTTGGACAGTACCAACCCAGATTTTGTTTTTAAACAACTTGCCATCAAAATACGACTCGACAGGAACATCCAAAGCCTGCACACCATGAACAGATATATATAAGAAAATAAGGTAAAAATGTGGAGGACATCCACTGAGTATCAAATACCTTTAAGTCACGAATTAGATCATAATGCATGCAGTCATATTTTGGCAACACAATCTCCACGAGGTGTCCTCTCTTCTGAAGTGCTTTACTGAGACCAGTCACCACATCTCCCAATCCCCCAACCTAACACAAATATAAGAAGAAAGAAAGAAAGAAAGAAAGAAATAAATAAATAAATAATAAAAGTAGAAAACTTCAAGTTCCCAGTCAATTAAATGTAAATCAGCAACTATGAAATTAAAAACTCGTAGTAAACACATACCTTAGCCACAGGCGCCATCTCTGCAGCAATGTGTACCACATGTAATCTCACACTAAAAAGAGACATCAAGTATCAGTCAAGGATCAGTGTCTGTTAAATGTAAAATAAAAAATTCACAAAATTATAAGCGTACCCTGTTGTTGGCGATGTCAATTGTAAAAATGCTGAAATTATTTCACGCTCGTTCTTTTCCTTAGATGACAAATACACATCACATATGCTCTCCTCCTTATTCCATATCATTTCTCTCAACATCTTTGCTTGATCCACCGTTATCTTCCTCTCAAGATACCACCCATCCACCATAAGCAGTAAGTTACTCCAAAATTCACGAGGCTTTTCATTTTTAAATTCATCTTCTTCCCTTGTCTTGTTTTCTTCTTTCAGTTTATTTAAAGTATCCTGAAACTCCTTCATGGAATCTTGATATAACTGAACATAGGAATTGATTTCCTCATCGGATTTCTGAAGGCGGTCGTCCAGTAGTTTTATCTTATGCTGCATTAGTTCATTATACTCTTGCATTTTCTCGGACGACAGTTTATATACATTTGCATCGTCTAGAGATTGTTCTAGCCGGTCAACCTTCTTGCGTAGTTCTTGATTTTGCTGCAGCACAAGAATAGCTTGGTCAGCCTGTTTAGTCGCCTTATCCAGCAGCGCTTGTAAATCCTCCACTTTCTCGTATAAACTTTTGCATTCGGACTTCAAACCAGACATATTTGATATATCCTCACGAGACACAGCGAGTTTAGACTCTAACTCTTTCAAAGAAGATGCTAGAAATGAACGTTCTTTTTCAAGTGTCTTAATGCGTTCATCAGTGTCCCTGAAACTACTAAGCTTGTCCTTCAAAACCCATAGTTCGTCCTTCAGGGACATGTTCTCTGCCCTTAACGAATCCAATTCTTGGCTAAATGAGCTGACAAGATCACTTTCTGGAGGAGCATAATAGTTAATGGTATCTTGTACATTTTCTTTATGTCGACCCCTACTCGATAGTTCATTTTGCAGGTTTTCCAATTGGTTTTCCAGGAGCTCAACATGTATCTTCTCTTGTGTGGCCATTTTGAGGCGCGCATCTGTTTCGGCCAATTTCATCTCCAAAATGTTGATTTCTCCCTGCAAAGACTCTTTCTCTCCCAGAATCTTTTCAAGGTCTTCAAGGGCAAGCATACGAGCTCGATTGAGAAGGTGTATATCTACAGCAAAAGTACCACGAAATAGAGTTCAGATTCTGAATAATAAATTTATATTATAATAATGCATGTAGAGAGAGAGAGAGAGAAGAGGCGAGATTTTATAACAGTCATAAATTCTATCATGCATATCTTCTTAAATTTATTTTACAATTCATTTATTCTTGTATTGCACAAGTAAAGGACTACGCTGCAATAAAGGGCTCAAGATGATATCAACTTACTCTTCTCAGCATTTCTTATCATCCAAATCAGATCTTCGAGATGAATGCCAGATACTTGTTCTCCTCCAATTATAGCAGTGGACTATTTCGAAGAGAACATAATTATATTCTGGGGTGTATCATATGTAAGTTGTAACGCCCAGAAAAATAGTTCTGAACACTAACATGGTTAGAGGATACTAAGATTTGACATTTTACAGATGCAAACTGCATGAAATTCGAACTATAGCTTGTTTTAGCTCAAAATCAAAGTGTTGAGACATACTAGAATTTCTTTTGCTTGGTAAAATTGCTCACCTTCTCATCTATTAAATGTGATATTTCCTCTGCAGAACCAACGGTGTCATTTGTAACTTCCTCTAGTGCAAACGAATTGTTGTAATCCTTCTCGTTTGAAAATCCATCTTCGCGTAGGACTGGAACACTGTCGTTAGAAGCCATCTCTTGATTTGAATGTAAGGTTCTACTAGTAGACAAGTGGCTTTGATCAGAGTCTCTATCGCCATTCGGCGGCAAATTTGTATTTGTCGAACGGTCAATATTGGTTTTCTTTGCTTGCTGTCTCTTATTTCGCAAACTGCAAATGAAATATATTATGACTCACACTATAGCGAAAAAATTATATCAGCACCATGAAAAATGTATTCCTGCGTTCATAACGGGCGTGAGTTGGTATTATTTTCCAGAACCTATACCACATTTCAGAAAGGAAGGATACAGTAATCGCCCAAACTAATCATCGACTAATGGAACTCATCATTACTTCCTGAAAGAAGCTATGATTCATTCATATTCAAATTTTCTGCAGCTAACTAGCAGCACACTTCCAATCTTCAACAAAACATCTGATTTCATTATTTCATATCACTGAAAACTACAAGATAATTATATATAAAACGAAAATTAGATCAACCATACAAAACGCAATTCATCAATTTCGAGGCGATTCAGGATTCAAGCGAACAATACCATCCCAAACGCGCAAAACCAAATTCAAACAATCCGCCATAGAAATCGAACAACAGAAATATATCAGGTAGAAGAGTTGAAAAGGATTGAAAATAAAAGAAGTAGATAAGATCAAAAGCGAACCTGAAGCTACGATGTCGCATTCTGCAAGACGCAGGGAACAAGCGCTGAGACGGCGTAGGGCAAAATCGTACAACAAATAGGCCGCATTTGAGGCCACCGTCGAACAATCCCCGGCCGAGAAAACACGTCGACGGCGTCGTCGCCATGTGAATTTCACGCAGTTCGCACCTCCAGTGTGTGTGGATTTGTGAAAGATGACGGTTGCTTAGAACCAACGACTGCTTAGCTTAGTTGTTCAGTGAGATACTAATATTCATTTTTGTTAACTGATCACAAACGACGCCGTTTAAGAGTCAAAGACAAAAGTTTAAAACCCAAAAAAAAAAGAGCACATTCGGCTTTAGAAGACAAAGGGACTCGTTCCACTCCGCATCGCCGATCCTCCGCCGCCGGCAAAGAGGTTGCCGCCGCCGATCCTCTACAGGGAACATGTTCTGAGATCTTCAATAAATACGTACCTTCTTGCTGACGGGCTGCAAGATTCTGGCATCTGATAGCAAACGTAGTTGCCTCCTCTTTGAAATGGGAGTCGCAATTTTGCTAATTATTGGTACAATAACCTTGATTTTCATCCGAATTTCATACGTTTTTTACCGTACCGGTAAACCCAGGCCCGGAAAATCGCCACCGCCTCTGAGTACTCTGATCGTGCTGGGATCAGGTTAGCCGAAATTCCCCCTTTTCTATGTTCAATTTGTGCTGAAATTTGCAGCCCATTGTTTTGCACGATCTTAGTTATGTGATAATTTGTGTTGTTTTCTGTTTTGCTTTCGTTATTATTTTTTTTTTTTCTATTTAATTGTAAATTTCGTGTTGTCTGGTCCTCGTCCAGGCGGCCACACGGCGGAGATGCTAAATCTGCTGAACGCTATGCAGATGGAGAGGTTTAAGCCGAGATATTACGTAGCTGCTGCAACTGATAATATGAGTCTTGAAAAGGCTCGTGTGCTAGAGGATTCTTTGATGGACAAGGTAAAATTCCTTTTTTTTTTTCAGAACCCATAATTTACATTTTAGGAAGAATAATGTGATTGCTGTTAGGAGGGAAGGACCTTGAAGCTTTGCCGAAAAGAAATGAATGAAAAAGAAAACGAGGTTTTCTGAAATTTTACGAAGATTGTGTCCTTATATTACCTTACAATTTCAAATGTCGTCTGAGGTGATGATTTGTTTGTTGTGACAGACGGAGGAGTCTCACTTCATGCAAATTTACCGGAGTCGTGAAGTAGGCCAATCGTACGTGACCTCAGTTGGCACCACGTTAATTGCTTTGACACACGCACTGTGGCTAATGATCAAGATCAGACCTCAAGTGGTATTGTTTGTTTCTCGATTATTTTTTTTTTATTTAATTTTTGGTTATTCTTTTCATTTTTACTACAATTTTGTATATGCAGATTTTGTGCAATGGCCCCGGGACTTGTATACCACTATGCGTGATCGCATACATTTTTAAGGTTTGAGATTCTATCCACTCGTTTGATGAGAATATTCTATTCTTTAGCCTGTTTAGTTTTTGCCAAAAAAAAAGAAATAAATAAAAATTAATTGTTCGAGTTGAAATGCACGTTCTAGGTTCTTGGGGTCAGATGGTCTTCCATATTCTATGTCGAGAGCATAGCCAGAGTTAGGAGGCTATCATTGAGCGGTTTGCTTCTCTACAAACTGCATATGGCTGATCAGTTATTTGTGCAATGGCCACAGCTGAAGAGCAAATATCCTCGGGCTAACTATCTCGGCCATCTTATGTAATGATGCCATTCATGGTACTTTGACTGAAGGTACTTCTAAAATCCCGATTCTGGGTACGTATATTTGCAACATTGGAATCTTAACTTTGAAGTCCATTGTTTTCTGAATAAACAAAAAAGAAACAACTTTGGTCTCGATTTTTGTGTTTATTCCATTATTTTTCCATTCAAACCCGTAAGAATAACAAGAGTGCTAACTGTAAGTGTAAAGCTAATATTCCATGTTGTGCAAATTATAGCTTGCATTTCGGCACTGTGATGCATTTTCTTACGAAGTTCGTATTTGTTTTTTTCTCACGCTTTGTAGGGCCTGTCAGGTGGCAATTTTGGGATTGTATTGGATTCTGGGTGACATGGAAGATGCTAACTATAGAATTTGAAATTTATACGTCTATTTAGTTCGATAACTCGTGCAGAATGAATACGCTAGGCTGGTTTACCGATACTCATTTAGTGAAATATTAGTTAAGAACATTGCTCGTGAAAGTTCTGCGTGGGTTGCTTGTGGAAAAATTGACAGGAAAATCAGAAAATGCTTTGCGACTTCATTTCGCGTCCTGCAGGCGTAATTTGTTCATCTTATTTGTCATGCAAATTCAATTTTTTGGATTGATAATTGTTTTCTTCAGCCCCAAGTTGATCAATTTGGTTTTATTTTCAGAATTTCATGTGTGTAACTTCTACTGTATTCAGTCCCATTTTGATTTGGTTAGTTTTATTTTCAGATTTTATGTGTAAACCTTAAATATCTGATACAAATGTCATTCACTTCAAACCAATTTCGATCATTCAATTTCATGGTACTAACTATGTTTAAAAATATTGTCATAAACAAGCACCCATTACAAGAAAAATGACATTACTTTAAATAGAAAAAACAATATGTATTTTTTTAAAAAAAAAAAAATCCCATCCTACCAAAATAAACAAGAAATGAGCATGAACATGATAGTTAGACAGTAAGTGGGTTCACAAAGGTGTTCTTGTGAGGAAAAACTGAACCACGAATTGTATAATCTTCCCCACCTAACCGTCCCTTCTTGTTCCTCGATATGGGGTCGATCCATCCGATTTCCCCGGTAGCAATAACCACGTAGAAAACACGGCAAGGATCGTTTCTTAACGAACCTTTAAACACCAACACCTCCATCTGCTGCAACCAACCGACCGGCTGAATACTAGACAAATATCGAACATTAGTTCCCAACAACACAATCTCACGTTCCCATTCCTTCCAATAATAACAACAATAAGCATAATCTTCACACACCATCTCCCAAACTCGAAATACGCGATCCTCAACTTCAACCACTAGAGTGAGGGACTTCCCAGTCGAGAGGTACTCCTTGGAAAACCAGCACTTGGCATCCTCGGGCATCGGGGCCCTCATAGTCGTCATAACCTCCGTCTCCACATTCAGCGTCACGACAGTGTCCCTAGAAATCGAAATTGAATGAACAAAACCCTCTGTCACCAACATGGCGCCGCCGAGGGTAGAAGACTTGTTCGCAAGATTCCTCCACGAACTATCGACACCCACGGTGAATACGGCCCACCTAGGGTCCCTTCTCCCGTAACTATACGACAAGGCCACCTTGTATGCCTTCGAGGCCTCCGCGTACCCCACCGAACAACTCACACCGTCTGCGTTCTCGGGGAGCGGAGGGAGTTTGAAGGGTGGTCCTGTGATGGGGTTTGCCACGTGGACTATGGGCAAGGGATTGCAAGACGTGTACTCGAGGATGAGGCCGTTGCAGCTAGTCTTCAAGATATATCTGAATTTGCAAGCGGTGTATTCGGATACCGTGACGCGGCCGTGTTTCATGGAAACGAAAACCGCCCGTCGGAAGGGATGACGACAGCAACGATTCGGGCCGTACCGGAAGACGAGGCCATATTCGTCGGTTTGCCGGAGGTGGAGGTTTACGAATTTGGCGGAGCGGATCGTGTCGTAGTAGAGCCTCCGGCAGGTGACGCTTGCCCGGTGAATGTCTTCAGTGGAAAGGCTGTGGTTCAATAGGATCTTGAAGAGCACATCATCGGGAAGGGAAATTAGGAGATTTTTGTTTTGGGCGCAAATGCAGGCTTGCTTGTCGCCCTCTGTGAATGAAAATGTCGCTTGTGACTGATCACCCAACAACCCATGTTCTATCGACACTATAAAAAAGAAAGAAAAAAGAATGTGATCACCATTATGTTCGAAATTTTACGACAAAGATACTATAAGATGTGTTTTCTCAACCAGCAATCTAAGGACAATGACAATGTTCTTCAGAAAAGTGCCTCAAAATTTTCTGGTTAAGACATAACATGCGACAATAGTTACTGGTTTACAAGTAGAACAAAAGACAACAGTTACGAGTCCTCTGTTGCAACGTATGTTCAATCGACAAGCACCCATTACAGGCAAAGCAAACTAGGCCCGCCATAATTTCCCAGTAACTAAACTAAAAGCAGATAAAAATATAATAGTAATCTTGAACCAAAGGCACCCATAACCACCGATAAATATTATTGTTCTCAATACACTAAAAAGACGGTGAGTAAAACACGTACTGTTGCCGGAATCTCTGTGGCCTCCGGCGGGGAGAATGTGAAGCAAACCGTGTCAAAAGTAGGGCTTCCAATTTTCAGTTTCCTTTACTTTTGTGTAGCCGGGTGAGTGGGTTTTGCGATCCGACCCAGGGCAATAGGAAACCCCTTCTTGTGGTGTTTTTGGTATTTTTTTTTTTTGGTTTGCTCGACTTGCAAATTACCAAATATAAATCTTTTGTTTTATGATTTTAGCCTTTTTTTTTCGGATGAAGAGTGGTTTCCCCTTTTTGCATCCTATTAGTCCCAAGTAGAGATGTTAAACGGTCCTTGGCCTGACGGGTCGGCCCGTTTAGCCAGAAAAGAAACAGAGTTAGGGCATTTTTTTTGTAGCCCATTTAAATCAGTGCTTTTTAGGCCCGAACCGTTTAAACTGAAGCCTGTTAGGCTAGCCTGTTTAACTTATTTATTACAACTTTACTATCTAACTTCATATGTAACTATGAGTTGTATTCATCCTGTGCACATGCACAAAAAAAAGTAAAAATTATATATTATATGTATGCATACAATATATAAAATTTTATATTAGATAATTGATGTATTACATTTTAAATTTTGACTATATCCAAATGTGTAATGTAAATATAAATTATTTAACTTACGTATGAATATTTATATTGATGCTATAAATTTTAATGGACAATATAATTTAGTAGTCTAGAGGGACCATACATTTAATTAGTTAGAAAAGTATTACAAATTTTTTTATCATTGTTATAGCAATTGTCTAAATGATTTCAAGGTGTTTAACTATGACACTCGTGCCAATTAATTAATATTAGATAAAAGACAATAATAATTTTATTTTACAAAAAAATATTTGAAAGAAAAAAATTGCAATACAATTTTTTAAAAGTATGTAACTTCCACATATATTTAATGTAAAATTATAATCAGTTAGTGTTAGTAGTAATATTATATAATAAATTAATTTAAAATTGTTATTACACTTTATTAATGTAAAAGGTAACGTTTCTACATTAATTAAAAAAATGAGCGGGAAAATTATGAAGGTTTTATTAAATGTTTTATTAAATGCATCTGCCAGCAATTATATATATATATAGATAATTTCGTTATTCTACTTCACACCAAATTATTTAAGACAATTAGAACGGCTAATAAAAAACACATGAGACAAAGACCTAATGCACGGGAGGTGGATTTTGTTAAGCTACTAATGGTCAAGATGTGTGATAAGCACACTCGAGTTGAGTATTTTAGTAGTGATCAAAGGTGGACTGCTGAGTAGAGCTGGTATTTTTTGACCGAAAAACCGAAAACCGAACCGAACCGAACCGAACCGACGAGAATATAAACCGAACCGAACCGACTCAAATGTAACGGTAACCGAATTTCGGTTACCGAAGTGTTATCGATTCGGTATCGGTTCCGAACCCATTAGGGTTCGGTTTTACCGAACCGAACCGATAACGATATATATATATATTAAAAAAAAAAAGAAAATCCTACATTGAGTCATTGACTAAGGAGAGAAATCAGAAATAAGGGAAATATTAGGGCTGGGACTTAATAATTAATATTGTCATTTTCTATTTTCACAAAACTTCTCAACTTCAGAAAACCCTACCTCACCTCACCTTCACGCAGACCTCGACCCACATCACCGAACGCCGTCAGCCGATTTTCCCACAAATTGAAATCCTCGACCCACCTTCACCGAAAGCCTTTGCATATAATTCGGTAATTCCCACAAAGCAGAAACCCACGACCACCGCAGGATCGAACCGCCGACAAATCGCCTCCCCTCTTCCCCTGTTCGCGAATCAAACGACCATTATCTCTGGCGTCCCTGCACCCCGTCGAGGAGAGCCCAGCAACCGATTTTCTAATTCTCAAAGCACTCAAAGCCTCGTCTATTATTTCTCACGCAACCACAACATCAAGCTCCAATCCCAGGTGAGAAAATCTTCTTCTGTGATAGCTAACGATGACACAAGTTGTGTGAAACATGCAAATAATTTAATTGCTGATAGATGATTAATTGCTCTGATTATTTGTTCTGATGTCTATAATTTTTAGTTGGGCACGAATATACCACTTCTTTTTTGCCACCAATGGCCCAATTGGCATGCCCACACAAACAATATACAAAAAAAA
>CACSLK010024540.1:15275247-15297925 GCA_902706635.1 Striga hermonthica | reverse complement strand
TTGATTGAAGAAGACTTCTTGGAGTAATTGATTCTTTGATCTTCTTGAAAGAGGTATTTGACTTGAATAACGTTGACTCGAGGGCTTGATAGTTTTTTCCCGGATCAAATGCTATGTTGATTGAACTTCTCAATAAACGCAGCTTGAATGTCGCTTGAACGCCATTGATATTCTTGGATTGATTTGACAGGAGCGGAAGTCGTCTCTTTAATTCTTGGGGAAGTGTCGCCGCCTCTTTTTCTTCTTCTTGGTCTTCTTCTTCATTGAATGGACTTCGGGCAGTTCTTCAAGAACTTCTTCAAATCTTCAAAAGGGTTCTTGAAAGAACTTGGATTTTTGAGACTTTGATTCAAGAGGTGTTTGATTGTTTTTTAAGGTGTTTGGGGTGTGGTTTGTGGGATTGAGGAGAACCCTATTTATAGGGTGTAGGAGAAAGAGTCTTGGAGAATAAGACTTCAATTTGATTGGTCCTTCATGATTTGACATAATCTCTTTCACTACAACATAAATAGCTTTAGGTAGCACCAAATAAATGATACGTAAAAGTTTTAAAATGTTACATAAAAGCTATAAAATGTTACTATAGACAATAAGTAACACAATATTGGCGCTGTAGTTGTTCGTGTTACCTAAAAGTCAAAGATAATACTTTTGGTAGTTTTTGGTAACACTTACATGATACTTTTGCTAGTCTTTGGTAATACTTATATTAAAGTGTTACAATAATATGATACCTAAACCAATAATTTGTAACACAATATTGGCGTTGCAGTTGTTCGTGCTACCTAAGGTCATTTATGTTGTAGTGTTTCCTTCTCCTAAGATTTGATATAATCTCTTTCCTTATCCTAAGATTTGACTTGGTGGGCAAGAAATAATTACTTTATTAATTAAATATCTTATTTATCTTGAATTTATGTCCAAAAATAAATAAAGACAGTAATTAATAAAACATTAAAATTTTGATGTCTACAATGTAATTCAAATTGCATTTTACAACAAAAAAATATTTTAGATTGAAAATGACCGCATCTTGACCATACACGTTTTCTTTTTTTGCGAATGATCGTAGTCAAGCGTGCAAAGTAATTGTATATATGTAGTTCATATTGTATTTTACAATATAGTGCAGGTTGAAAAAAATTATTTACCTGAGAAAATATACATTTTTACTTAAAAAAAAAAAAAAAAACTCTTTTACTTTAGGATTTTCATGTTTAATAAATCTGAGATAATCATACAGGTAAAAATTATATAGCCTTTTAATAAGTTTTATTTATGTATTATTTCCTTTGAAAATATTAAAATTACGAAAAATGTGTTGCTTATTATTACTACCTCAGACAGCAAGATTCCCAGTTGACTCACTGTTCCAAGAAATGATGCCTGCAAATAAATAAAAAAAGTGTTGGGATGAAGACACAAATCACGCGTAAATAATCAGCTATGGAGGTTACAAAATTTTTTATTAACTAGTTTGACAAAATCACACAAAAACATTTCACTTTTTTAAAATAATAATACTATCAAAAGCTTGTTATATCAAAGAATCTGTACAGCTCGAATGGGAATCATTAATATTTGTTCAAAATTAGAGTGGAGCTCGACGA
Source organism: Striga hermonthica (assembly GCA_902706635.1). NCBI lineage: Eukaryota > Viridiplantae > Streptophyta > Magnoliopsida > Lamiales > Orobanchaceae > Striga > Striga hermonthica. Next base: position 15,296,315 of record CACSLK010024540.1, on the reverse strand, counting down.
GTCCCTGGCGAGTTATTTGTATGCATACAATGATTAATTGTTTTTCTCTCACCTTTTTGCTGGCGAAATTTACAATTAAAAGAGTTGAAATATTTTTTTGTTAAAATTGCGTTTATTTGATTGGATGTAATGTATATTTTGGTACGTCTTATTTTTGTGAATTATTTATTATTTACTTAATGTCCATTGCATATGGAGCTGGAAGAGTCATTGTTGACAATTCTTCTAGCATAGTGCTAAGAATGGACTAGATCAAAATGACTCAATTAAATTCTAGTGCTTCTTCTATTAGTGAAGTTTCTCGAAAAATATATCAAACGACGCAACGCACCTTGGGTCGCTATGGAAACAGCCTCCTTATATAATTACAAGGGTAAGGTCTGCGTACAACTGACCCCCCAGACCCCAACCGGTTGAGAATATACTGGGTATGTTGATGTTGATGTTGATTTATTATTTACTTAGGAATTTTAAATACATTTTTTATTTTTTAAAAAGAATAATTTAAATGTAACCACAATAATAACATATAATCATATTATATCGTCAACTTTCATGAATCAAAAGTTTAAAACGATTTTGTAATTTTGTAGTGATTAGTGTTGATTATTTAATAATTAAATAAAAGATTAAATACATCAAAAGTAACGATTTTTTAAGAAAAAAAAGTTAAATTGCCACATAAGTAAAATTATATAGGGTTTATTAAATGTTATTAATTAGTATATATATAGATTCTGCATTGACGAGCAACTCGATATATAACTAAATTACTAAAATACCTTTTATATATATTTAAATAGTATAACACAAGTGCTTAATAATAATTTCACTTCAAAATTTTCGAGCCGAGCTCGAGCTCCTGTATTTTTTATCGAGTAGAGCTTGAGCTCGAGCTCGAGCAGCTATAAAAAAAGTAATCATGCTCGATAAAGCCAAGGCTCGACTTGTTTACAACCCTATTGAAAATTAAGGAATCAAGATAGCATAAAAAAATTGGGAAGTCAATTATGAGTGATAGTGACACGTTCAACATTATCTTATCTTAATAGACATAAATATTCAACTTCATTATTTAGGGGCTCTTCAATGTCTATAACCCACTAGTTTATGTACAACACAAATTGTCTTTTAAGTGATTAATGTTTCAAATTCCAATTTAATAATATGCACAGTTCTTTAAAAAAAAAAAAAAGATTTTCAGGTTTATGAACACTAGTTTTACTGCAAGTTAATGTTTTGGACTAGCAGCTCAAGGAAGATAAAGATACAAAAATTATCTTGGGGCAAGGTTTTTACCTCCATAATAATTACTGTATACAAAAATTAAATAAAGAACAACAATGTCATTCAACTAAAAATGTCTACAAAATTGCACCACAACTTCTACAATTAAACTAAAGATGCTGCACTCGACTGAAAAAAAAAGCAATCTCACTGTTTCACAGCATTTCCAGCCTGATGAAGTCTAAAAATCGATTTTTGCTCGGAAGTCAATCTGAAAAACCAATCACTTACAAAACTAGCAGGGATCGACTGGCTCGTGGCTGCTGGAATTGAAACTTTGCCTTCGATAATTTCTTCAAATTTGATCGATGTGAGGTCAAACAAGGATGTGATAATGGTGATTTGTGCAGATTGTTTGAGTTTACAAAAAGTGGCATCACACGCAAATTCTGATAACCTTCCTCTTAGTTTCGCAACTCGGGAATCTTCATATCCATTGGTACAAACTCCAAGCCTGTTTAGAAATAGTGAAAGATAAACTGAATAATGGAACCGACACAGCTAAACAATGGGACTGTAAATTAATAGATAACTGTAAAATGGGTTTTTACCTCCCGAGTTGACCAAGAAGCACGATTATAGCAGTGGAGAAACCCTCCATGAGATGTGATTCCAGATAATCAAAAAGTCGAACTATGATGTGATCAAACGTCCAATCCCAGCTCTGCAGTAAAGAAAACAGGATATCAAAAATGGATAATCGAAAATTAGGGAAAATTGACAAATAAGATGGAGGAAGGTAAAAAAGTACAACATCAAAGGCAATAATCTTCCACACCAAAAATATAGGAAGAGGAAATTCGTACCATGGAAGAAGCAAGGATCTCGAGCAAAGATAGAATATCGGTGAAGTCACAAAAATTCTCATCAGATGTTAAACTCGGCAGAGCATCCTCCCTCAAGCCTGAAATTTCTACTGTTCTCTCATCCTGGGAATATACTACTGGTACTAGCAAATCTTGAGGGAAGTACTTGTACTGCCCATGATTCTGAAGCTTTTCCAACAGTAACGACACGACATCCTCCATGGAAAGTGCACCCTCTGAGAAGGGACAATTATTGCTGCACACCCAAAACTTTGATAGTCCAGAGGAACTTAAATTGGCCGATATAGCTTGCTTCTCAAGAAACATAACTAGTGATTTTACAACAGTCATTGATATTGAATATTGCTGGAGGGCAAAATATTTGGAGCCGCACACATGTGCAAAAGCATGTAGGATTGCCAACATCAAGGGACGGTCAAATTTATGCATCGTGATAATGTTGCACGACGTCTCACAAATAAAACCAATATGGTCAACTGCAGAGCACAATGACACTAAAAGACTTGCCCCAGCAACCAACAGTCGGGCTGAAGCAGTCACTTCAGATACTGTTATGGAATTACCGTTAAGAACAAGGTTTGCCTTAAAACTATGAGTAGCCTCTGGACTACCAGATACTTCGCCACAAACAAACACTTTCCCCTGGAGTATAAAGTTCTCGATGACGGCAAATAATTCTGACAAATCACATGTCTCCATGAACATCTGTCTCAAAACTGGATCAGAGAGTGCTGCACGAGGAAAAATTAGTTAATAATCATTATGGATTGAAGAAACGGCAATGGGAAACAGCTATGATGAATTTCAATTTGATAATTTACCTGAGTTAATGTTCCGTGTTACCGAATCAAATGGCTGGACTAATTCATCATTCAAGAAATCTGACAGCCTACTAACTCCAACCTCAGAAATGCCATGTAGTAAAAGCGAGAAGAGAACACAAACCTTCTCCCTGAGACACCATAAAAAGGTAGATTCATTAGCTACTCTTTTTTCCTTATTTGGGCCATCTAGATGTTTAACTACATGTAATACAATGCATTCAATTTAACACAGTGGGAGGCATTAATAAGGGGAAAATATTATTTAGAGCACCAGAGCTCCATCTCATTAGGACCCAAGGTATGTAGTTGATAAACAGTCTGTAAAGCTGAATAAATATTCAGGGTTGGTTAAGGGCTCCAAATATTGGACAGACAGAGTATGATGCATATAAAATTTGTGCATAGAAGTTATTTTTTTATTTACAGATCAACATGAAAACAAATATTCCTAAATGATTTTCAAGAAAAAAAAAAGAAAAGAAATCCCTGCCGCAAGTGTACGTGGAAGATCAGACAGGGAATAGTTGATCAAGAGTCGAGGCTCATAAGAAACCTAGACATTACAGACTTATGTCCAAAAAGATCTCCCGTATGACAGTTAATATTTAACAGTTATATAAACAACTACAAAAGTAAGATGGATCTGCCATCCGCATAATTGACTTACTTCATTGAAAGATCTTCTGCCTTCAAAAGAACATGCTGCATACTTCGAAGGAACATCTCAGTTGAATGATAGAAAGAACATCGTGGTATGCAACTCTCCATTGTCTGAAGAATCCTAAAGATGCTAGAACTGTCTTTGTAGTCTGAGGATATTATAAAATACCTCGGAAGACAATCATTAGGAGAAACAGGTCCACTTCCGCACAGAAGACCAGGTTCATTGTTTCCAGAACCAGATAGATTTGACGTCCCCAACTTTCCATCAGCAACATGTGCCTGCTTAGGAAGATTGTCGTTACCCAAAAAGGCACCTTTACTTTTTAAAAAGTCAACAGAATCATCCCTAGGCTGCAACTGCAATGAAACAATGCTTGTGGGGTTCTTCTCCATGTCGATAATACAAAATCTAGAGTTTGATGCTGCAGTATCCTTTGTATTTGACGATGCCTCTGGTAAACCCTTATAGGTCAGCATTTCAGGATTATCTACTTCAAGTTCTTCACCTCCATGAATATCAACCTCAGGTGGCAGAGGAGATAGAGGCATTGCAATAGCTTGACGGTAAGAGCACTCATCATCAGCGTCCTCTAAATCCAGCAATTTCATATAGTCACAGTCAGCCATTTCATAAAAGTCTTGTGGAAGGCACTGATTCCTTCCAAATTGATCATCCTCTCCATCCTTCAAATGCCAACCAATTTTCATCAAATCTATCTGTGGTGGTGAAGCATGCATACAAGCATCATCTTGATCAACACCCAAGTCAACAATGCTTTTTGGTTCCCCAGAGTCATCTAAAAGATTAAAATCTTTCATTCCCTCAGGTGACATTTTTCTCCTCTTGCTTGGTCTAACAAGTTTTCCGCTTGAATTCTCTTTCAGAATGTCTTCATGTTCATTCTTTTGATCATTAAGTATACCATCCAGTAGGGAAAGCTTCTCTAATACCCGTTGATGCAGCTTCTCGCCCATAGAATACGAATTTTCAAAGGACTCCACCGCGTTAAGAAACCTCTTCTTTCCAGAGTAACAAACTCTCTTTTCCTTATCTCTATCCTTAATCGGACTTCTTATGCCGTTACCAACTTCAGCTACAGCATGTTCATTGTACATCAATCCCCTCTGGTCAGACAACCGTGATACAGTAGGTCTGAGGTTTGATACATCTTCCCCAAGTTTATCTGCAGCAGTGACAGATGTGGTACGTCTATCCTGTGATCCCACCAACGTTCGATCAGAAAAAGATGCCGTACTTGAATTTATCGCAGAACTCTGTAACAATTTTTGGTTGGAACCTCTAGATGGAGGATCCAGTCCAGAATCTGTACCTGATACGAGTGGTGGCCTTTGATGCCCATCTGAGCGTGTTTCTCTCATTGATGTCCGATTCCCAATCTGCAGAGAAACATTACCCAGTTAATGAGTGCAAATAATTGAAACTTTAAATTTGTTCAAGTAACAGCTGATGAAAACCTTACCCACATTGATTTCACAAGAAGAGAAAACAGGGTGTAAATAATTGTGAGCAAGAGGAAACTAACCTTTTCCAGAAGATGTGTATCACCTTCAAGACCGTGCAGGAAACTCTTATCTAGAAAATTCAAACGCTGTTGGAAAAAAAGAAACTCCTGCTTCAGGTGATACAATTCTTGACGTAGCATGGTGTTACGAAGGGCTTCCACCTTCGCTGTCTCATTGGCATGCTTCAGAAGCATCTTTTCTACCTTCAAACGCTTTTTAAGCAGCTTAACTGTATCAGTTTCCATTACAACCTCTTTAGTTCTCAGACAAGCGTGATCTGCATTTGTTCTCAGGGAAACAAACTCCTTCAGCTCCTTCTGTAATTCTTTTAGCATAAACCTACAACTTTCCAACTCCTTACATAGTTGATCAGCTCGATGCTTCTGTTCATGGGCCAGCTTTTTCTGTGCTTCAGCAAGTTCCTTATATTTCTTAGCTTTCTTTTTTTCTGAATCTGCATGCTTTCTCTCCCTATTAATATTATGGTCTTTATCCGAGAGGAGTTTCTCCATCCATTTTGGCAATTGGGCATCTTTCTTTAGCAGATCCATGCAAGCATCATCCAGCTTATCTACATCTTCTCCAGTTTTGTCATTGTACGCTTGACCCTTGACAGCATTTTCAGAGCATAATTTGTTATTCAACTCCTCTAATTTTTCAGCCCCAATCCTGGCCTCGTCCAACTTCAGATTCAAATCATCAGCCCGGTCCTTCTCGATGATGGCCTTCTTTAAATTTGCTTCTGCAAGGTCATTTTGCTCTTTCAATTTGATTTCAACCAAATCAGCCCTTCTCTTTTCTTTTGTAGCTCTCTGTTTCTCTACCTCTGCTTTCTTCTCTGCAGCTTCAACTTTAGACTTCTCTGAAGCTAGTGTTGACTTCACTGCATCAGCTTCCAGTTTTAATTTTTCCAACAATAACCTATTTTCCTCAGCCTTTTTCCTTTCTACAGTAGCCGCTTTCTGCGCTTCACTAACCTTCTTTTTCCCCGCCTCCACCTTCTTCAAAGCCTCATCAGCTTTCTTCTTCTCCAACTCAGCTTTCTTTTTTTCCGAAGATGCCTTTTCCCTCTCTTTCTCCAGCAGCTCCTTCAGATGCTTAATCTCATCCTCGGCTGAATTAAGACGTTCTTGAATCTCCTTACCTGCATCTCCCAAAGCAGAATTATGATTCTGCTTCAGCAATTGAACCTCTTCCTTTAAAGCAGATACTTCATCCTCAAGATCAACACGACGACCAAATTCTAATTCTTTCTCATCTTTCCAAGTATTAGCCTGCAATTTGAGTTCCTCCAACGCTGTAAAAAGAAAATTGACGCTACTCAGAATAAAATTATAGAAGAATTTAGATTCATTCTCCAGTAACCACTTACAAAATGCCCATTTACACAAAAAAACACAAGAAAACAACAACAATACTGATTTTTCAGAATTCAACATAAACACCCGTCCTATAAATTTACCTATTAATAACAATAAAAGTAACAACCTAATACGAAGAAATCTGGGAAAAAAATTGTAGAAGAAATGGCACGCGTACCTTTTCTAAGAACTCCATTTTCCTTCTCAATCACATCGTACTTTTCCTGCACTAATGCGGTACAGTTGCGAAACTTGTTCTTAAGCTCTTCAACCTTTGAATACTTCTCCAAAAGCTTCAGGTGCTTCTTCTTCAACTGCAAATATCCAAATAATTCCAAAAAACAACGTTATAATCCCACAAATTCCAACATTGCTCAACTACGTAAACGGAATTTACAAAAAAAAAAAAAAAAAAAAAAAAANGACCGCATCGCAGCAGGCGCCGGAGGTTTTATCTTCCACCACCGCCACATCCTCCGCCATATCTCCTTAAATCTGCTCTCAACTTCTGGAATTTAGAAAACCTAGATTCATTTGGGGGATATACAAAATCCCCATTGGTTCAAAAAACACATGAATTTTGTTAAATGGGAACACATGAAAAGATCGAAGCATAAAAACCCTAGTTCAGGTGGTAGTAAGAATAAATCGTCCGGTTTGAAGTCGGTTCACGGGTACAGTAATTCGAAGTGTGTACCCGAATAAAGATTATAAAGATTATAAATTATATCCATAACTATTTAATATATAAACTTCATTATTTAAGAAAAAAATTATATTTTTTCATATATAAATTTGTTAAAAAATAAAGATTAATTCAATGTCAAATATAAACAAAAAAAAAAAAATCCGCCTAAAACCATGTCAATTATGGCTATATGGATTGATCAATTATATAGATACAAATATAAATTTAATGAGTTTGTGGTAGTTTAATAAAATATTTTTCTTGGCTCAATTCGTTTATTAATCAGATAAAAGTTTGTGCTCAAGTTTAATCCGTATAATTTCGTGAAAATTTTTGCTCAAACTTGACTCGTATAATCTCGTGAAAGTTGGGCTCGAATTGACTCGTTTAATAAATTCTAAACCATAAACTATTCGGTTTGTGAATACATTCGGCTCAACTCGTTTAATAAACAAAGTCAATTAGTTCAAATTCTGCTCACTTATATTTGAACAAAACAAGTATGAGATGTCACAAGATGAATCGAGTTGTTTTTGCGAACATCTCGGTTTAAACATCACCCCTATGCACCCCTATACACACTTCATATCATACATATATTATTGTTGTTGTTCGACTTCAAACATTCATATTAATATGAGAACTGTAGTGATGTTAAGTTACACGAGCCTGGCTCGGCTCGGCTAGAGCTCGGCTCGAGTTCGAGGCCTTAACGAGCCGAGCTCGAGCTCAGTTAAAGCTCGAATGGTTAACGAGCCGAGCTCGAATCGGCTCGAAAGTAGAATTTATATATATTGTTTATAGATCGGCTCGTTAAAGCTCGAGGCCTTAACGAGCCGAGCTCGAGCTCGAATATGGACTCGTTTACTTAACGAGCCGAGTTCTGCTCGACTCGTTAAGAGCTCGAGCTCGAGCACCTTAAGCTCGAGCTCGGCTCGGCTCGTTTACAGCTCTAATGAGAAGTATGGCAACAAAAAACGAGAAAAAATTAATAAATACTGCTATATTCTTTTTAAATGTCATTTTGGCATTATCAACTACTAACAAAATAAATGTCGTTTTGGATATTTTGTAAATATTTTTCCATAATTACCCTAATCTAGCTAATAAATATTTCTCAAAACATTTATTTCTATCCTCATTAATGAGGGTTATTATTGGCAAAAAATATTCTTAATAATTGTACAACTTCTTAAAACGACACTTATTATAAAAAGGAGGGAGTAGAAACCAACTTGTACGACGTGAGTATGCATGGGAAAAAGTTTTTAATAAAATGAGAAGGAAAATGTGTGGTAAATCCAATAAAAAAATTGCAGAGTTGTACACAAGTTTGACCACTTTTTAGGGGTAGGAATGGGTTGTGACATTATTTGCAAGCTCTTCTCATCCCTCCATCATCTTTGTGTACCTGTGAATGTAGCTGATGTTGGGGTCTGCAACGTTTAATCCATATTTGTTTGTCCATAACTAAAAACAAATGAAAAACATGACATTTTAGTTAATTATTAATTTTAATATTGTTTATCGGTAGTTACAATATGATCGGGGTACAAATCGGTATAACCTTTAATATGCTATTTGTGTGTAATTGTACAATACAGATGACCGGTATGCAATATTACCTTTGTATCCAATTCAATTATCACCAACAAAATTTGTCTATATATACCTACAAGGTTTTCCCTATAAATTCACCACTGCAAAACATCAATATCATTTATTTGTTCTTTACAATCATGTGGGATTTATCACTGCCACAAATAAAGGAAGAACATTTTCGCTATATACGGGAAGACTTTTCAAACAAATGGCTTCCACTAGCTGAGGAATCTTTTTGTTTCATCCTTCTACATTACATCCAGTCAGAATGGTTGAACTCCGAGTTTGACGTATGTATGGCATTTGATAGAATATACCGAAGTTGCTTGGGTGAAATTGGGCAAAATTTGACTTTGGAATAATGCTATACCATGTTTTTGAAAGGTATCGACCATTTAAATATTTTTATAGAATATATATTGTGTTTTCGATATACACGCAAAGACCACCTATCTTGACGAGGACGGTCGTAAGGAAGCAATTGAGGTATGTGAATTGTACAACAATTCATTTTTCTTTGTTTTGTTTTCTCTTTTTGTTATATAAATATGTTTTATTACGCACATTCTATTTGGTATGTAATAATTAATTGTAAAATCCATGTATGTATATGAACAAGAGCAACACTTGCGATGAGAATCCTAAAAATCAACCTACCTTTGTTCTCTATTTCCTTTTCTTCTCCAGCGACGTCACCGACATGCTATCAGTACTTTCGGTGTGCGGTTCTGTCCTCTCCAGTGGAGCCTCCGGCGACCGAACAGGTGGAGTAAGTTCCGGCTAGGAGGTGAAATGGTTGAAGCTCATTGTTTTCCGTTTACCCTAGAGGTTTAATTTATGGACGAATGGCTTCACTACTCTCTCTCACTATTCAAAGACAGTGTGACAGAACAATTCAATAATGACGGAGACATAAGGAAGGTGAGGTAGGACCCACTTAATAATAGCAACCGTGAAATAGAGTTTATTGCACCAAACCCCCCTGTATTATAATAAATATGCGCGTTTTCCCCCTGTATTTTAAAAATTGCGTCATACCCCCTTGTATTTAAGGTTTGCATGCACACGCTCTCCTTTTACTGTTTTCCTGTTAACGGCGTTAATATTTTTGTAAATTCCCGTTATGCCGAATATTATATATATATATATATATATATATTTCTGATAAATTGAATTTATCATGATATATTCAGTATATCGCGAGAAATTGAATATATCGAGAAAATTTGAATAAATCGCGAGAAATTGAATAAAAAAAATATTGCCACCTCTAGGATTTGAACATAGGACCTCCTTGAGGGAGGAGCATGCATACAACCACTGTACCACTCATGCTTATGTATTAGATGTGTTAACGTTTAATATATATTAACATTGCATATGGATAAATAAAATTAAATTTGAAAGATAATGTAAATTATATTAAATTAAATTATTAAAACATAAAAAACTTAAGATAAATTAGAATACAAAATATTTAAATTATATAAAATAAAACAAAAAAAAATAAATTAAACAACTTATTATATTATCAAAAGAAAATAATTAAAATAAAATATAAATAAATCTAAAAAATTGCAGTTAAAATAATAATACTTATTGTATTTGTTTTAAATACTTTCATATACATTTATATTTTATTATTTATTACTCCATTTTATTTTGTTGCATTATTCTTTTTATTTCATAGTTAACAACTATATTTATTTTGTTTAACTTAAGACAATGAAATATAATTAAATAAATTATACTAAATAAAATATAAAAAATAAAATTATTTATTTATAATTAAAATCATGTACTAAAATATTAACTGAATAATTATATTTTAAATTGTAGAATATAAATAAAAAATTCTATTATTCTTAACTAAAAAATGACTCATTATAAATAATTATAACGGATTCTAATTTTAGCATTTTTTATTTAATAGAACATAAAATAAGAATAATAAAATTAAATTATTTATTGGAAATTTAAAAATACGAATTTTAAATAACTCATTAATTTGTAACTCATTTTATTCTTATTTTTAATAACTCATTATAAAATACGAATTAAATAACTCATTTTATTCTTATTTTTAAATACTCATTATAAATAATTATAACGGATTCTAATTTATAACTCATTAATTTAAAAATACGAATTAAATAACTCATTTTATTCTTATTTTTAATAACTCATTATAAATAATTATAACGGATTCTAATTTTAGCATTTTTCATTTAATAGAACATAAAATAAGAATAATAAAATTAAATTATTTATTAGAAATTTAAAAATACAAATTTTACTGAAAAATTAAATTTATATATTTCTCTATTTTTTTAAGAAGATAAATAATATAAAAACTAAATAAAAGTCATAAATACAAATAATATATAGCTGTTGAATTAAATTTGTTTTATTTATAAAATTACTACTTTAATGATATATAATAAATAGAGTATCATTTATTTTATTTTAAAGAATTTTATTTTATTTATATATATATATATTATATTACTTCAATTCATGAAAACATATTTTAATTTTTATATTAAATTTATTTTATATTTATAAATTTTTATTTTTTAATGAAAGTATCATTTTGTTTCAATATTAAATAATAAAATTATTTTATTATTTTAAAATTACACATTTAAATTTATTCAGTTTAATATTTATTTTATTTTATTTTAATTATATTTTCTTATAGTTAATCTATTTTGTAATTATTTATTTTATTTTTTGTTTGATAAAACTTTGTTCTCTCTATGTTCTTTTAGATAAGTGTGTGTCAAATACCATGCAATGATGGTAGCAAGGTGGTTTGGTGCCTTGTGTGTAGAGTTTTTGGCCTGAGATAAGAAAAAGTCAACATAGCACGCGCGTGCACTCTACTGCCGTTCGCGCATGCAAACCTTAAACACAATAAGGTATGACGCAATTTTTAAAATATATGGAGAAAACGCGCAGATTTAGTATAATACAGGAAGATTTGGTGCAATAAACCACCGTGAAATATTTTGTAAACAAACGCCCCATATCTCTATTTTACAAGTTAATTCACTTTGAGCAAATTAATCCATAAACAAGCAAATCCTTAATTTCTGAAAGATCCTCTGTGTTCGTTTATTTTGCGGTGGCTGAATTTATCAACCCATCCATTCTTAGTAGTTGAATAGCACAAGCTTTCATGAAAAAGACAACGTTAGATGAACCATATATATGATTCAACAACGTCCTCGGCTCAACTAAGAAGTCAATCAAATCACCGAAACTCATCATCAGTCCTCCAGATAAAAGAAATACAGAATTTGAAAATGGTCCCTTTATATGGACGATCTCATACAAGACGAAAAATTCATAATTGTCACCCCATATAAGTTACAAAGAGAGCCCCATACAAAGACGGACAGAACGATAACCGAATCATGAAACAGGCTAATCATCATCAAGAACGCTCGTCCGCCTCTTAATCTGTCAACAAAATCAGATAAAAATTTCAAAACAAAATTCACAGGGGAAATAGAAGGCACATACAGCTCTTCAGAAAATAATCAACCACAGCTACTTACAGTTACTTTGGTTTCTTTAGTTGTTTGGGTGTTGATTTGTTCAAGCAAAGATATGAGCCTCTCCTCTGATACCTTCATAAAGGCGAAAAATATTTAATGCCAGCAAAACTTAGAACCATACACAAAGTTACAGAACATAAAAAATTTTAAGCAACAAATAGCAAAGAGAATTAATTACCTTCTCGACAATCTGACCCGTTTGAGCGGCTCTTATTACAACATCCTCAACTCCTCTTGCCTTTTCAGGTTTAACCAGTGCTATCCGAGCAACTACACATACAAAGGAGAAAAGACACACGTGTGAGATCTGTTGTTCTTCCATCCTCAAAAACTGTCTGATGATGTCATTTGCAAAAACGGATCCAAGTGGATAAGGGCGTGTTTGCATACAAATACATCCGCTCAAAATGAGTTTTTTGGATAACCATAGTTAATTTGAAAAAGTGGTATGATTAGTTGTTAGTGGAATTTTAAGTTTATATTAAAATAATAATGCTAAATATTGAAGATTGATTTGATGTAAAAGTAAGAGAGAGATGCTATGAAGTGATGGTTAGCTAAAATTATGTGAGTGGATAAATAGTGATTTAAAGTTGATGTGATGCGTAAGAATGATTGGTTGATATTATTTAATAATACCGATAATATTGTGGATAGTGGGGTTGAGTTAAGAGTTGAGTTAAATTTTGAGTATGAATTTAGTATGGATTCTATTGAATTTATATACAAACACACCCTAAAACTCTCAACAACTCAATTGATTTGGAAAAGTAACAAGAAGTATTAAACTGTACTCTTAAAACTAGACAATGTTATTCAACGACACATCTTTATTCAACTTACGTCTAGCTCGTGCTTCTGATGTCAGAATCTGTGTAAGAATCAGTTGCCTTTGCTCCTCAGCCTCCCTAGATCAATTTAACAAGTTTAGACAATAAAAATAATAAACAAAAACTGAAAGCTCAAATAGAAATGAAATGGGATTAAATTAACCTTTTGGCATCCTCTTGGGCTTTATGCTGTTCGGGGTTCTGATTGCTACCCTGCAAGTCAAAAACTCAGGCACTACAATATGCTAAACACAGACTATATATTCGAAAAGAAAAATATATATTTTCCAATTCGTGTGGGCTTTTAAGGGTTCACCATGCCACGTTGTGCCATTAGCTCCTGCATTCTCCTTTGCCTGATGGCTTCCAACTCAGGGTCAGCCTGAATCAACATAATCGAGAAACGGACTTTAATATCGCATTCGAACAGTCTAAAACAAATTATAATTCTAGCATTAAAATTCAGAATATGTAATAAGCTCTTGTCCCATAGCTACACAGTTCACAAGCTTCCTAGAGAAAGTTGACTTGAGCACAAAATTTTTGTGTCTTCTCACATTTACCATGATCCATTTTTTAAAGAGATTAAACGACATTCAACATCTCGTTTTCTTAAGCTTCCTAGAGAAAGTTGACTTGAACACAAAATTTTTGTGTCTTCTCACATTCACCATGATCCATTTTTGAAAGAGAGTAAACGACATTCAACATCTCGTTTTCTTAAGCTTCCTAGAGAAAGTTGACTTGAACTCAAAACTTCTGTGTCTTCTCACATTTACCATGATCCATTTTTTAAAGAGAGTAAGCGACATTCAACATCTCGTTTTCTTAAGCTTCCTAGAAAAAAGTTGACTTGAACACAAAACTTTTGTGTCTTCTCACATTTACCATGATCCATTTTTTAAAGAGAGTAAACGACATTCAACATCTCGTTTCCTTAAGCTTCCTAGAGAAAGTTGACTTGAACACAAAACTTTTGTGTCTTCTCACATTTACCATGATCCATTTTTTAAAGAGAGTAAACGACATTAAACATCTCGTTTTCTTAAGCTTCCTAGAGAAAGTTGACTTGAACACGAAACTTTTGTGTCTTCCCACATTAACGATGATCCATTTTCTGAAGAGAGTAAACGGCATTCAACATCTCGTTTTCTTATGCCCCAAAGACGATTACAATAAAGAGACGTCTAATTAGCACTGATTAAACTGACATGCTCATTCTTCTATTATCGACCCAAGGTTTGGGGACAATAATCTAACCTTAACATCAATCACCAAAATTATTAAACTAAATGAACACCAAGAACAGTAAATATTAGCCTGACAACTGATTTAGAACCTAAAAGGCACGAACTTTTCGCCATACACAAAGGAAGCTGGAACGATTGAATTTTCACTAACCTAATTTCTTCTTCCCATTAAAACCAGCATATGAAATTTAGTGAGAAGATAACAAAAAAATACCAGCCATGAAAATTCAAACCTAGCTCACTGTAATTCGTGAGCAGTAAGGAGATTGATAGCCAAAAGGATCAACAATTTCGCCAGAAAAATAAATAAATAAATAAATCAATTACAGAAGAACGTACGAACAGTAGCTCAAATTTTCAAAACGGAATCAAGAATTCAAAGACAGAAGTGAGAGAATAGCGTACCATCTTCTTCAGATTGGGAGTTTCAGTGATAACTGAGAATCAAGAATTAGATGTGCGTTTGTATTTTGGTGGCCATTGGCGGCCATGGCGTCAAAACGACGCATTTATATTTTTTATTTTTATTTTTTTTATTTTTTAATCTAGGGTCAATTGTTCGATTTGACTTTAATTTATTTAAATGTTAATGTCATTAAAAAAATATATTGTAAAATTACTTTGGAAACAAGATATAAGAAAGAGGAATGCTACGGTCTCGTTGGTAATTTAATCGTTAGATTTGAGAAAATATTACGGTCCTGTTACGGTATTATCTCGTCGAGTGTTTTAACAGTTGGATCATCTATCTTATCTAACTACACGTTGATTCAATGGTTCCGTAATGAGACCGTAATATTTCCCTATAAGAAAATTCAACTACTTATCTTAAAAAATGTATAATTATCTATAATCTGTCACAATTGCTTGTATAGAGAAAGGGCTTGAAGGGCGACACAAATGATAGCAATACAAGTCGAAGGTGCATAATTTTGTTCTACACATTTGAGTTTGGTTCGTGCAAAACCGCGCCAAACCGTAAAAACTAACAACCAAAACTTATGAGAAATAAATTAACCGAACCACACCGCAACACATAAAGAAAAACTAAAACCAAACCAAAAAATTCCCACACTAAGAGCATCCACAATGCTTTGGGTCTCTTTTTGCATATGTGGCAAATAAATAGACTTAAGTCCATAATGACATGGACAAACCCAAACTAAAAAATCCAAAATCTATTCAATGCAAAACAAAAAAGTACTAGGTCTAGAATACATGACAACCAATAAAAATGCTCTAATATATTTCATTTATTAATAGAAAAACTAAATGAGGAATAAATGATGAGTGCTTGGGTTTGTACTTGGGTCTAAAATAGACCCAAGTGTGGACTAGGTCTCATTTTTTTATTGCCACATAAGCTAGACTAGGTCCACTTTTAATTGCATTGGAGAACACTTTTTTATAGACTAGGTCTATTTCTTACATGGCATGTAACTTTTATAAAAAAGTGTTCTCCAATGCAATTAAATGTAGACCTAGTCTAGCTTATGTGACAATAAAAAAATGAGACCTAGTCCACACTTGGGTCTATTTTAGACCCAAGTACAAACCCAAGCACTTATCATTTATTCCTCATTTAGTTTTTCTTTTAATAAATGAAATATATTAGAGCATTTTTATTGGTTGTCATGTATTCTAGACCTAGTACTTTTTTGTTTTGCATTGGATAGATTTTGGATTTTTTAGTTTGAGTTTGTCCATGTCATTATGGACTTAAGTCTATTTATTTGCCACATATGCAAAAAGAGACCCAAAGCATTGTGGATGCTCTAAATAATTGGACCAAATTGCATGGTTTTACCTTGATTTTCCCGTTTCATCCCGGTTCTGCTCACCCCTATACATAAAGGTATACTGCAAGAAGAGTGCAGTAAAAGTAGAAACAACAGGAGAAAAAGATAGATTTTATACAAGCAAGTAGAAAACTGAAATTCCATACAAACCTCTCACCATATCTTGTTACATTAACAAGAGACAAACAAATTCACACCAAAACAAACTAACTGAAGTGAAATTTCTTACTCCTAAAATGAATATTGTTTGTCGCCAAATTTCATCTCTCATCCTAACGAATAAGAACATAATCGGCATCCTCCGTAAACCTATCCCCAGCAGTTGGCGGCAAATTATGCCGAGACATGTGCTTGTGCACCTGAGCATGAGTCTCGGCCTCGTGCTGGAACATTTTCACCAACTCATCAAGTTCCAATTTTCTTACCTCGACCTGATTTTCCTTAACGGGCTTTTTCAGCCCCAGATAAATCAGCCCAACCACAATCAGCACCATACCTAAGAAGAAAAGAAGCCCGGCAAAAAGCCCAAATGCATAAGGCGTGTTTTGTGCACCCGGGATCCCGTCCACGTTAATACCAAATAATCCCGTGATTATGGAAAGTACAAGCCCGCACCCTCCAAAGACAGCTAGATTGTGTGTGACCGTCAAGCTTCTGTCCTGTAAATTTAAAGAAGAATATCGAGAATTAGAAGAAGAATAAAATCTTTTCTCGAAGAATTGAGGGGATGCTTTGATACAAATTTTTTTCCGAAAAAATCCAATCACCTTTTTTAAATCAAATCCAACTCAACTTCATTATGCTCAATATTATCAATATAATTAAATACTACCATTCAATCATTCTTACACGTTACATCAACTTTCATTTACTATACTTTTTTTTTTTAACAGAACGATAGAGACTTTCATTCACTATTCATCTACATAATGACATTATGTAAAGTAACCATCACTTAAAATAATATCTCTCTTAATTTTACATCAAATCAACTTTATTTATATTTTAAATATTATTTAATATAAACTCAAAATCCCACAAACAACTAACATACCACTTTTCAAAATTAACCATACCAAACCAAAAAATGCAAACAAAATCAAATTATCTTATATCCAAGCATCCCTGAATATTTTGTAGTGTACTCTACAAAAATAAAAAATAAAAAGGTAAATCATTTTTTCCAACCTATACGTATAGCTTTTGGGTTTTGCAACGTACATTATTTATTTGAATTATTTTTAAAGGTAAAATGCAACCTGAACTTTCATAATTTGCATACTCGCCTTGACCATACATGTGTCCATTTCTGCAGATGGATGATCGTATGGTCAAGAAATAGACGAGTGTGCGAATTATGAATGTTCATGAAGTTCAGGTTGCTATTTACAACAAAAAATAAATATTATAGGTTGCAAATTCCAAAAGCACGTATAGTATATATTGGAACCAATTTTTTACCCTAAATAAAATAAAATTGGATCGTGCAAAACCTGTAACCATGCACGGATTGTGCTTTGCATGACGTCTTGTATGGTAAACAGTCGGCCACGAACAGCTTCTTGCTCGTCAATCATTTCTCTGGTATTCTTTTGTATCCCTTCCAGTAGACTTCTCGTAAGATTTCCCCTCAGATGCTGGAGAAGTTCAAAAACTATCTCTTCTCTTGCATGGAGAGACCATTTCACTCTAATAACCTATACACATTTATCAAATGGATCCATTGACAAAATTGAACAAGCAACTTTTGCATAAAAGTAGCAGAAAAATATCAATTCTACTTGAAATTTGTAAGAGCTTTTACGCATACCTGTCTTGATAGCCTTCTAATTTCTTGGTTGAGTATTGCCCCTAAAAGATTCAAGTCTTCATGGTTTCTCCTGTTGAAAAAGTTGAGCAAATATGTTGAAAAAGGTTAATAAAAGTTTGCTAAAGCATTTATCGTACTGTAGTACCTGTTCACGAATTTCAATTCAACCTCATCTGCTGCCCCAAATATGGATTTTCGAAATAGCCTTTTCAAAGTGATGAAAAACAATGAATTAATATTTGCTTAAGAACTTCAAAGCCACAAAAGGTAAGACAACACTGAAAACACCATGTCATTGTCTTACCTGTCATCCCACCGTGCCAATCGGCAAGCTAGATTCGCTATAATGTCGTGCACGGTCCTAGGAGTATTGTAGCCTCCACCAATCAAAAGTTCCTGAATGGAAAAAGTCGCGATAAAACATAAAAAAAATTAAGCTTTAAAATTTCTTGCATCGATTTTTATTCCAAAACAATTTAATTGAAATAATTTCACCAAATCTCGGTAAATTTGGTTAAAAAAAGAGTCCACAATAAGATCAAATTTCGAAAACTTGCACACGCGTTTTTCTTAGAAAAATGAAGTAGAAATTGTAGTGAATCTATTTGTTAACCCAGATTCACACGTATTTGTAGCTAAAATTCACTCGGATTCATTAGAGGATATATAACTAACCTGGACTTCTGTTATACCTAAAACATTGATTCTCGAAGCAGATCCTTTCACATGTAGAGCGGTTAAAAGGAAGTTTTGAGCTTGCCATGAACGAACAACAACCGGGATATCATCTTCTTCAATGTAGGGATCACCAGCTGACTGCCCCAAAAGTTCAAACAGTAAACCTCCAGCAACCCTTACCGGGACCTGTAAAATTTGTCAAATATTAAAGTTTCAAAAAGAAACTAAACGGATTCTTCATTTTATCATTACACTTGATGGGTTTTTTTAATCAAAACCACATGATATAGACATATATTAGACATGAAATGAAATATATACCTCATATAAGAGGTGTTTCATTCGATCGCTTATCAATCTGCTCTCGTCTCTCAAAGCAGTCCTAATGGCAGGATGCAACCAGTGGGCCCCACCGAGCCACGCCTCGACAGTCGGATGACCGGCAGCTAGATGGCACCACCACGTGGGCCCGGCCGGTCTTTCCCAGTACGGAGCAGCTAAGTCTGCAACAGTGAGTTCGTCATCATCGTCCTCCGTGAATGTAAATTGCTTAGTGGACCACTCCTCGTCGATCTCAACTGTTTGGACGAGCTCTGAAATTCGGGCCCATCCAATCGGAGCCCAATAGCTCCCTTCTTCACGCCTTTCGACGGGTTGAGAGGCGTCGAATTTAGAGTTTTGGCCATCTAATTCAACGAGAGGGGCAGATTCTTGAAGAGTGTTTCTGTTTGATTTTTGAGAAGCTTCTCCATCCGGGTGAATTTGGCTCTTCGAGTTAAAATGATTGACCAGACGAGACGATTGCTTGTTGGGCAAAGATTTTGGATCGGCCGACTTTTTGTGAGCTCGGATGAACTCGAAAGCACAGATAAGGCCATCGGTCCATAGTTGGCTTCCAGGCATTACATCCTTATTTCCCACATGGGTTGTGTGGGTTTCGACCTTCTTTCGAGTGTTTTGAGAAGAACCTTCCTTGGTTAAAGCACTCATGTTTGTGTAAACTAAAATATGTAGCTAATGGTGTAAAATGGATACATAATGGCTCATCAGCAGGACGGCTTTGAGGCTACAAGTGCACAGGAGGATGAAGATAGGAAAGCATGAGGCAGAACAAAATTAACTTCAAGAACTCATTGCTTAAAGGGTTGCATTGAAAAGCCAAACCAAGTCATTTTTATATTATCTTCTGTAGAAAAAGTAGGGACTCGAGAGGACAAAGGAACCATTAATACACCTTCAAGAAAACACAAAACAGCGTCTAAAGAAAAGCTAACGAATAATTCAGGTACAGCAACGAATAATTTACTTAGCACACAGCAAGACATGAGAGATATATATAAATGCATAACTTATTATTTGAATTCTCCATTTTTTGTTACTCATATGTAATGTTGTTCATTTTTACTTTTGTTTTTCGAACTCTTGAACAAATCTCAGATTCTTGCAGAGAGAAGGTAAGGAGGCAAAAGAAAATAACAAATAAATATATATATATATATAAAAAAAAAAAAAAACCCATTAAACCAAATTTCTTCGACGTTTATGAGACAAGGCACGAAACTACTCACCAGAATTCTCCCAAAATAAAAAAAAAAATAAAATCGAATTGGCCAAAATTATTGAAATTGAACAGAGAAAACGTAAAAAAAGGAACGAAAAAAGGGTCAGAAAGTACCAAAAATCAACAGAAAATCTCCCTCTTTTCCATTCATGACCAAATTCACAATCTTGGGAAGAGAAAAAATAAAAGCAATAAGTTACCGTATATACGAGCTTTCTTCGAGGTTTTGTCAGCAAAGCGAGAAATTAAAAGCAGCGGGCAATTAAGCTCAGGATCATTTTACAGAGAAATTTGGAAGCGTGATGAATGTCATGTCACGATTCCACTAAAATCGGACAATTTTACACTTTTAACTTTCAAGGAATAACCGGAGAAAAAAAAAAAAAAAAGAAAGTAGTGCATGATTCCAACTACACCAATATAATTAATGGGAAATTTTACGGTCTCGTGCAATCATTCAGTCGGGATTTGTAACCGGTAGACCATCATGCAACCGTCTGGAATAGTTGATCTAACAATTACGAACTCCAACTGATTTGTCCGGGAACGGAACTATAGCATTTCCCATTAATCAATACTGGGAAGACCTATATTTTTGTTACTTTGAAAATGGATTATCACGATTTTATTTTTTTAACCAGTAAGTAAGAACATAGTATTTTATTATATAAGGATATAACAATTATATATATTGAACATAAATAAAAATATGAGCTAGATAATAATTATTTTTGTTGGAAACAAAACATGATTGAATCAACTATTATTGAATTTCAAATAATTTCAAAAAAAAAAAAAAAA
>CACSLK010024540.1:15228131-15246674 GCA_902706635.1 Striga hermonthica | reverse complement strand
AAATAAAAAAAAAAATAAAATAATAATAATAATAATAATAATAATAATAATAATAATAATAATAATAATAATAAAAATGAAAAAAAACAAACCCTCTTTCTCAAGTCATCTCATATTCCTTCAAAAAAAACACAGAAAACATCTTTCATCCTATTCCCTCTCCTCAATGCAAGAAACCTATGATTCTTTCTCCACAATTTATATATAAAATCAAGACCAGATGCTATACATGTACTTTTCTTCTTCTTTCAGACAAACATTCCTGGTTTTCTTGATATATCAATAAATAAAAACACTATTCGGTCTCGAAAAACGAAGAACTTGAGCAGCTTACATACCAATGGAAGCCCAAATTCTCCTTAATAATGCCATCTTCTCTATCATCTGCATTTTCCTTTCGCCTTTCGCCGTAAACTCCCAGAGAGAAACCCCTCCAGGTGGCACAATCCCGATCGTGAATCCCACCACGCCAGGTGGCACGATCCCGATCGTGAACCCGACGAGCCCGAACCCACCTTTCACCACCGGCCCGCCAGCCACCACCGGACCGCCGCCAGCCACCGGCAGCGGCGGCGGCGGTGGTGGTGGTGGTGGTGGGTCATGGTGCGTGGCCAGCTCCGGTGTCTCTGAGACAGCCCTGCAAGTGGCTCTGGACTATGCGTGCGGATATGGGGGAGCAGACTGTTCGCCCCTTCAGCCCAACGGGCCTTGTTATGAGCCCAACACAGTTCGAGACCATGCATCGTACGCATTCAATGATTACTATCAAAAGAATCCTGCCCCGACTAGCTGTGTTTTCGGGGGAGCAGCTCAACTAACAAATACCGACCCAAGTAAGATACTAAATCTCAATTTTTGTTTTGTTTTTTTATTTTTCCTCATATTTGAAATATGGTGTTAGAAATAGAACTTTCTAAGTATATAAACCTACTTAAGATGAGGCATGGCACACTATGACAGGCAGGGCCGTCTCCAGAAATTCAGAGGCCCCAGACAATATTTTAAGAGTTGGTTGTAATCGTATTTCTATAAGTTAAAATTTTTAGTTGAACAATAATATGAAACATTACCAGTAATAAATACGAAAATACAATAAATATGAGAAACTAAAGTAAACTAAGATAACAAAAGTTTACAGGCATCTGGAAAAGAATACAAACAAATATCAGGAATTGGTAATTCTTGAGAAATATATGGTACCTTTTGTAATTGACTTAAACTCAAGGGCAGTTTTTTATTCGGGGGGAATTAAGCCAACGAATTAACTAACCACTTTGAAAAAAAAATAAAAATATTCGATGAAACAAAATGTTTTTGTTTCACCAACCGGCTGATTGGTCTTGTCCGAAGAGTTGCCTTATATTCCTTTATGGTATGTCAATGAAGATCTCAATCACCATCGTGAAGTAAAGTTACTAACTCACTATTTACTGATATATCAGGCCATGGGAACTGTCGATATGCATCATCATCAAGTGGGACCCAAATGTCTCCACCTAGATCGATGCCACCACCAGCAATTCCAATGACTCCTCCCAGGTAACACACCATTTAGGCGTAGGCTATGTTTATTTGGTAAACCTAGGTGATAAGCTAGCTTATAGCTTTTAAGTGAATTTAGAGCTTATAGCTTATGACTAATAGCTGAAAAACAAGCTTATATAATACAAGTGTTATATAAATTAGCTGATAAGCGAGCTGAAATAAAAAATTCAATTAGCTTATTTGAAAAACTATCTAAAGAAGCTTATGTGATAAACTCAAGCTTTTTAAAAAAGCTCGTCCTACCAAACAGGCTTGTTTGAATACAAGAAGCTTATAAGCTAATCAAATAAACTATAAACTATCTTATATGTTTACCAAACACAGCCTTAAGCAACTCTAGCAAAAAAAAAAAGAATCTCAGAATAGCAAATACTACCCTGATATCGAGTTCTTTACTAAGTGAGTGCACCTTATTCAAGAAAATGCAAAAATCATGTGGATACATTTGTACAGTTAGATTAAACTTCAAAGGGCACCTTTTGTAATTATCTCAATATTAATGAATACCTTTTCATTTCATAACAGCATAACTACGCCGGTAAATCCTTATCCGCCAGTAGGCAATGGTTACGGTTCAGAACCGGGCTACGATTACGGGTCTGAACCAACAGGCACTCCTAATTCAGCCGGAATTATCTCTCTCGACATATTCAAACTCGTCATCTTGAACTGCCTCCTCCTAATGTCAGTTTCTATGGCTAACCACTTCTAAACATGCAAAAGGATTAGATTTGGTTTGCTGTCTCCCATAATGAGATAGCAATTTGTTCGGCAACTTCAAGGCAATGGAAAATTTTGGGGGCAGTGATTATTGATTCTATGCGTTCAGTCTTCAGAAAGAATAGGAAACAAAGTGGCACAAACAGACATGTATAAGATCATTTTATGAATTATAGATGTATTTTCTAAAGTTAATAAGCGATTTCATACAAGAATACCTGGTTTAGGGGAAAAAAACATTAGTGAAAAGGATGTGTAATATATTCAGGATTTATCAATTATCAGAAGATTAAAAGATAACATTCATCATCAGATTTACTCGATCACCTGAAATAAATTGCAGTTCAACTGCCCCATAAACGAGAGCAATGCACGGATAAATTTTGATTCTTGTTCCGGTAGATGTATTTTGGCTTCATTAAAAAGTACTTTTTCACAAACTCTCTCTCTCTCTCTCTCTCCCCTTTTATATAATCTCCAATGAGTCAAGAAGAGGGATATAAGATATTATGTGTTTGTGGGTGTGTGTGTGTGTTTGAGAGAGAGAGAGAGCACGAAAAAATGAAAGACGGTTTCTAGTAAAGATAAAATGATGGATACATAAATAGTTCATAGTTGTCACTGATGGGCTAACACAGTAACACCATAACAAACGAGATAATTAGCATAAATTTCCTCCACTTTGTTGAGTACAACGTCTAATATAATTCTGACAGAGAGATAAGTAATCTCTATCACAATAAGAGTATGAGAGAGCGAGAGAGAGAGAATTTATTGTCATTAATTACAGATAGTCTATAGTGTACAGAAAATGATTAGATTAGATCAAAAGCAAGCACGGTACAGCAACAATACAGATGGTGGCTAAGGTAGCAATGATTGAACCTTGGTCGAAAGCTTTTCCCAAGCTGCCGGCTCTCGTAAAATGCTGGAAAGCCAAATAAGCTGCTATTACCAATGAAAAAATCACACCTTCCTTTGTTCCTCTGCCATAAAAAATTAAGGCGAGAATATAAGAATAGTTTTTTTGTAAATAAAGAACACGATAAACTATCTGCAAAGAATTTACTAACCTCAGCCTCATAATTTGATATGGAGACACAATCACCAACATCAATGTTATAAACGGCAATTCCAATTCCCCTGAAAGATCAGATATAACTCGAATTAAGTTAACCTAGTCCGAGTAGTGGCAAAATATGAACAAAAAAAAAAACATAAATGCACCTAACAATCAGAAGGTAGAAGAAAACTAAAAAAATATTCTTACTCAGCTCACGGACTCTAAAGTATAAATATGAAGTACTACCAAATTCTCTCTAGTAATCCTCACGACATAAAAAAGTTCACGAGATAACAAATATTCACTTGATTACGTTCATGAAAAAGATAACTCACCCGGAATAAAGAAGAAGAGACGTACGAGAAGGGCCAAGAAAGCAGTCCACATGCCATACTCACCCCTGAAAAACTAATTCGCGTTCAGACCATAATAGCAAAATAGCAAAACATCAAGCAGCATATATGCAAAATATACAGAGTAATAAGAAAAATAGAGACGACAATTAAAGTCCGACATACTTCATCCATGAGAGAATGCTTGCAGGTGCTTGTAGTGCAAACAAAGGAACAAGAAATGATTTGTGAATAGCTGTTCCCCTTGCTAGCATCAGGACTCTGAAAAAAAAAAAAAAAAAGAATATGACTAACTTATCAGGGCATATGTTACAAATTATCGAGACAAACAAACGGGTCGAACTTAAAATCGTGCCCAAATTGGCTGATTGTGCCTAATTTTGTAGAGATTAACAGTCAAGCTTAGCCAGTTCAGGAACATAAGTACAACACCAAGAACTTACACTGATTTTTTTTTTTTTTTTTATAGTTAGACAATGAAACGAAAATGAGATAAAAAAACAAAAAGCTTTAGTAAAAACAATCATTCTAATCAAGCTCATTACTGCTTCACTTGCAACCTCATGAATTGGGGGCAAGGCTTTTCGAGCTTCATAAGTTAGACAAAAAATAGTAAAACAAACAAATAATCGAACATCATAGTGACATCAAAACGAGGATAAATATCAAAACATGAAAACGACAACGTACGCAGTCGAAACAGCGGAGACCCATTGAAGATTCCCAGGTGTGAGCGGCGCAGCATAGCAAACAGCACCAGCCCCACGCCCTTTCTTGGCCATTCTCAACACTCTGCACTTCATACACAAATAAATCAATAAATAAACAGACAACCAAATCGAAATCGGTCAAAGTCCCAACAAAATGAGATCAAAAATCAACATATCCACCATGAGAAAGACTCGATTTTTCTAACTACTTCGCCATTAATGACCGAACTTAGGGACCCACCTTAGTGGGTTGTAGCTGAGAGAGGCAAACTGCTGATGCCTCTGTAATTGTTGAAGGTGATGAGGAGAAAATCGGCAAAAGAGTCTGCTTTGATGGGAGGTGGGAGTTTTGGTGGAGAGAACTTGACTGGTGTGGTAGAGAGAGGAGCGAGAAACTGAAAGGGACTGCATTTTTTGTGCAGAGATGATGATGATCTTCGTGTTGGTTTTGCTTTTTGGTCAGCTAATTGAAGAAGGCCAGATGACAAATTATCTGTCGCTTTGGAACCGTTAGATCAATTATATTTGACGGATATACGAATCTAACGGTTATAAATTTAGACGGAATAGTTCCGTACTTCCGTAACGGGATTGTAGCATTTTCTTTAATTCCATTAAAATTTTAGCCAGTTGCATTTTTTCGTCCTTTAATATTTTGAAATTTGATTTGATACACTATCTGTCGTTAGATTTTTTTTTCTTTTTTTTTTTTAATATTCATCCTTTTTTATGTTTTTTTATTAGAAAGTAAATTTTGATTTGATACACTATCTTTTGATTTTTTGTAATTTCCGTCCAATTTTAATTTTTGTTGTTCATAAAATTGATTTTCGGGTGATATTGCAACTAATCAAAAAATAATGTACCAAATTGCAATTTTTTCCTAACTTCCTCATCCTAAAATATTGACACTCGCATTCGTAATTCTTACATCATAGTTCCCAGAGTTATTCGTACGTAAATTATACATTCCACAGTTTAAAGACATCCCAAATTGCAATTTTTAAAAAATAAAATCTCAAAGTAGTTCATAGTCTGTATAAATTACAACTAATTTAAAGGAGTCCCATTACGAAACCATTCCGTCATGGTTTATAACTGTTAGATCAACTATCCACGACAGTTACATGATGATCTAATAATTACAAATTCCGACAGAATAGTTATAACGGGCTGAGATTTGGTCTTCCACCTGTGGCTTTATCTTGGTTTTACCCATAATTTAAATTGTTTGTCTATTCCAAATTAATATGGCACCAAACTAATTTGTCCAATCAATTGATCTGCCACTATAATTTGCCTGTTGAATGCTGATTATATTTTTTCAAATAAAAAAACTTAATGTGGATTTAAAGTTCAAGGAAATGATACCGTCGCGTTAAGGAACCATCTCGTCGGGAGTTATGACATTAGATACACATGTAGTTAGTATAAAATAGATAACGTAACGGTTAAAACGCCCAACGAGATGGTTCTGTAACGGGACCATAGCATTTCCGATAAGTTCATTCATTCAATATTAAAAATTACAACTAATATCACAAATCAATTCGTATACACATTTGTGAAGAAGCTGTACAGAGCGAGCAAACAAAAAGAACCTCCCAGAGATCAATTGTCTGTCACAAGTTAGTCTAAGCAAAATAACAAGATCCTCAAAAAGGGTGGGGGGATGATGACAGTAATTAAAGTAAATTGACTTAATTAAGGTAACCAAGAGGGGAGATGCTACGGTCATGTTACGGAACTATTCCATCGGAATTTATAACCGTTAGATCAACTATCACCGGCGGTTACATGATGATCTAACAGTTACAAACCCGACGGAATGGTTCCGGGACCGTAGCTTTTCCCGAATTAAGGATGCTCTTATTCCTTGTTACCGAATTTCCTAGCAATTACTGGCCGAACATCATCAGTATCAACCAAAGTCTCCAAAAACGGCAGTAGTGAAATAAGTGCATCGTCTGATGGATCATCAAACCAGCTCTTGATCGGGATTCCATTATTCACTTGCAACCTGAAAACCTGAAATCGCATAATTGAACATAAAGGTTACTCTTTTCTGCAATCGGGTGAGAAAGTACACCAAAAAAAAGTGAGAAGAATCTTATAAAAATGCGTTTTTTCACCTGAGGGGTATTATCGATTATGGCAACTTTCGCAAGATCAACACCCAATATAGTTAAGTCTTTTATGTAAGTTCCTCCCAAGACGGTGCACGATTCACGATAAGCCCGCCTTGATATAACTTTTCCATGTGGGTCTAAAATATCGAGAAGCTGCTTCGCGTAAATGCTCTGGCTAGCAGTGAACACCACAATTTCAAACAATTCGGCCACTCTTTGCAGAAAAGTCATGAGGTGAGGCCTCTGTTTAACATACACCACACATTCTTTTGTGTTGAGGGTAACAGTAAACGTGAAGTCCGCATTATCACAGTGCCCCAATGTCGAATGAACGAGCGTTTCTGCACAAAAGGAACAAAAAAAAGGCCCTATTTTTACAAACTGAATTTTTTTGTTTGGTACTCCTCAAAAATTGAGAATGCAAAAACTATTCGTAAAAGGGAATAAATACTTAACCATCTAAGTCGAGTACTAAAGTGATCTTCTTGTTACTTTGCTTATTAGCCAAGACTCGAACCGGAAATGCCATGTCAGCCTGGTATGGAGGACTTTTGATATACATTTGTGGATCAAAGGACTCGCAATCTTTTGCAGGTGTTTCACCATTTTCAAGTCGAGGATCGAAAGTAGCCTCCAAAAAGGGCAATACCATATGCTCCTCAGTCAAATCATAACAGAGTAAACTAGACTCGTCATCAAGTTGATAATCGGATAGAAAAAATGATTTTGTTCCACTGCTGCAATCGGAATTGCTTCCGATTGGCGATGCAGAAAAAATCATGTCAGATATGTAAAAGTCTGTTACATTGCATGCTTGATTATATTTACAAGAATTTTTGCTGCTGTCATCACTGTCTTCGCTATCTAGCTGTGGTACATAGAGATTGTCACTTCCTACAATACAGAAACATGAGCTGATACTTATTAAGCTTCATGGGCTAAAAGTGATTATACTCGATATGAAAATTGTGTCGGCTTGAAAAACCAATAAAGGGTTATAGAAAATACCTTCATTGTTGCAGATTGACTCGAGAATGGGAGAAAAAATTGACTCAATGTTTGAAGTACAAGTGGGTAAGGTAAGTTCCTGAAAATTATTTGAAACAAAGCCATTAAGCATACTGAATATAATCTTTGTCTATACATATACTGTCAACTGAGTGATGCATAAAGGCCATCAATGAATTGCACTGCAAAGGATAAAAGAAATACGAGTTATTAGAAAAATGATGATCCTCACCATACTATCGGTAGCAGAATCAATTACCCTCGACGGCTGCTTCTGAAGAAGTTCTTCAGTCGATACCTCATCTGAATTGGCCTCAACCGCTTCAAGGTCCTGTGCGTATAATCTACCATAAACTGGAGCTGCAGAGTAAATGAAAAAAAAATGGAGCATTAAAATTTTGTTCTAAACCAATAAATTACATATTAGTGAGAATTACGGCACAAACATGAGGATAGAATTGAAATGAAGAAGATTTTAGTTTGATAAAGAGACAGTAATCTTCACTAAATGGGAATAAAGTTCAAATCTTGTAAACGCAACTTTTAACTATGTAAATCATCCAAATCCACGCTTAAGTCTTAACTACGTAAATCATACAAATCTACACTTACCATTCTGATTGCTCTGAACAATGATTTCTTCTGCATTCTGAGATACTACGACATGAGAGAGAGGATTCTTGGATATCATACTCGATCTTCGGCACACTTGAAGACCATCTTTTTCTTTGGAACAACATGTGGTTGGTTTGGTTTTCATTTTTAATGATGGCATTTGATCTGTACTTTTGATGATCGAAACAATATTGCATCAGAAGAATCAGTTGGGAGAGGAGAGAAAACCCCTCTGGGATATCAGATCAGCCACAGGAGACTGCAATTAATCACTTCTCAGTAAGAATACTTGGTAAAAAAAACCAAGAAAGGTAAAAAGGGAAGTTGTAATTCGAACAAATCACATGACTGTATCACTGAGATCCAAGAAAACTAAACAGTATAACAGTCAAAAAAAAGTTGTAGCACTTACTAAGGAAGATAAATCTCCTCACACAATTCCCTTTTTTAAGCAGACGAGTCGCATTCGTGACAAAGCAACTTAGTAAAAGCAGTCATATGAAACGAGAATCATAAACTTGAACAAAAACATGAACATGGGAGATCACAAAAGATAACTAAGAATTCTCTCAGTAAATCCTAATACTCAAAAAAAAACCCAAATCTCATTTTTTTTTTTTTTAAATAATCTTGAACCATAACCATCAAAAATCAAACTTTTTCAACAGAGAACCCACAAGAGAGCAGAAGTCAACTAAATGCAACCGCTTCGCCTACTATGAAGTTCGAAATTTACTAAAACACAACATTAAGAAACAAAATGAACACTAACAACCAAGAATTTCAAACATCATACACCGCCATTAACATTCGAATTCCAAAAACCCTAAAGCAGAAACAAAAAATTTGCCCAAATTACTAACACATACAGCTGAATTAGCCACGAAAACTTGCAGAAAAAAACAGAAACTTTTTCGAGTCAACAGAGATGACTCTACAAGTTATGAATATACAGAAAAATCATTTCTTTTGTGGTGACATACCTGTAGAAGTCCAACTCTCTCTCTCTCTCTCTCTCTCTCTCCCCTCTCTCTCCCTCTCTCTCTCCCTCTCTCTCTCTCTCTCTCTCTCTAAACGACGCGCTTTCTCTTTCTAGACTTTTCCGTGCCCCTGTTGGTGAAATTTATAGGCAGTGGTGTGTGTGCGAGCTGTAAAGACTGCGCCTTTTCTTGATCACCTACAGCCGGTCTATTCTTTCTACCGTGCGACCGTCGTGCACGATTTGTACCTTCGCAATTTATGTGAGAGTGTAATTATATATGTACAACTTGAAAAGCGAGGGAGTGAGTGAAGCCGACCGCAGGGGATCGGGACCCGTGCTTAACTTAGTTCGCCAGCTGCTAACGAACGGCTGAGATTCAGAGCTGGGGAAAGTCAGGGACAGACCACTCACCAACCGCCACGTGGATGAGGGGGGCCCGCCGACATGGCGATGGACACGTGCTGCTTCGCGGAAAGAGAGAAGCCGTGTGTGAGATAATGACTGCGCTGTGGAGAGTGTAAGGCACGCGCGCTCGACTTCACGAATCACTTGCCTGGACATGAGTGGATATTGTCCAATATCGTCTTTTTTTCCTAAAAATAATAAAATAAAATAAAATATTACAATGCATCCTTTTCAATTTTTAAGAAAATAAACATCAGCATTTATGGAAAAAATATGACATGGCATGAGACCTTACTAACTCGAAGTTAATAAGTTCCCAAAAAGTACAATTTTTGTACCAAAACTGAAACAAAGTTTTGTTCATTGTCTGACTTCTTATTGTTATAAAATAGTTTATTGGACAACATATATAAGTCAAATGTGTAGTTGTCATAATATTATTCAATTAAATCGATCTACTAATTTGTAATTTCGAATAAAGAAGGTATCAAATTGTTATGGATTTATAAGTGTAGATACAATTGTGGGATTTTCGGTTTGTTGAGGGACCGAACTGAAAATCAAACAAATTTTATTTATTTGGTTATGGTCCCAAACGACGAAAAGGTACGAGCAGATTTTGGAAGAGGTGTTTTCTCCCTTTAAAAACACACATCTTCACTTCAGAAAAATATACGAGAAACCTATGGAATACACACAGACGTACATACACAATACAAACACTACAGATCAAAATATACAATAAGGTTCGTTCGTTTGGAAGACCATACCAGTCCAACAAGATCGTTTCGAAGTCATCATCGGTCCAGAAAACTGAAGAACGTGAGATTCCAAATTCATGTAGTTCGGTACGCTTCTATTTTTATTCAATTTGATTCTTAATTATTCAGTATGAATGCTCCTAGGATAAAGCGCTTTTCGCATAAGGTTAAATTCCAACACTCATGTCTCAATTTTTGTACAAATGTGTTTGGCATAAATTTGTGAGAAGCAATTTTCCTACGAACCGGATTTAAACTAACATAACAATGAACCACTTCTCGTCATGAGTTCCGGTGACCTACAAAACATGCTGGGAAGAGATCCCGACGAAAACATCTGATGTTCAAGTCAGATCTCGCTCGTAAATACAATAAAGATGTATAGCAAGACGTTATATGCGTAAAGTTAAAATATAACCACCTAACACCCTTTTGTGTTCAAATAAGTTATCATGTTTTGATGAGCCCGTCACTTTATTAAAAATGTCGTTATTTATTTATATCGTCGCCCGCAAGAAATGAAAAAATAGGGACAAGTTTATGAAAAGAAAAAAAAAAGGTATAGCACCTACAAAATTCCAACCACACGTTACCCGTTGGAACTCAATTTATAAAATGTTATGAAAACGTTTGAACTCAACTTATAAAATGTTAATGAGAACGTTTGCATTTGCTTATCAATAAGAAAATGACTTCCTCAACACCATTCATTTGATGTGATTTTTATTCAATTGACGAAAATTGAATTCCCATTTCCAATCAACACTTACGTACTAAACAAAATTGGCAATGCCCAAATATCCAAACTAATAATAATAATAATAATAATAATAATAATAATAATAATAATAATAATAATAATAATAATAATAATAATAATAATAATAATAATAATAAAGAAGGGATCCAATTAGAGCAAAAGCTTGTCCATAAAGTTCACCTAAAAGCAACCACAACATTAATAAAACCTTCAAAAGTTACTCAAAAACCTGGGACAAAAATTCCAGGTTGATTTTCACACAAACTTACTTCAAACAAAAACTAAGAGCAAATCTACAGTGCCATCAGTCTTCTCACCAACAAAAACTAAGAACAAAACTACAGAGCCATAGATCTTCTCGCCCGAACGCTTTCCCCTTTGTTCCTCCCTCCCTTAATTTAATCATTCAATTTCTAATTTCGGATCAGAAACTTTACTCCTTTTCGGGCCTCCTGTCCTACTTTTTGTACGTTTAGTTACAATTACAACCCAAAACACTACTTCTCGTTCGGCCCATTTGTTCGACAAGGCTGGCTGCTCGAACCGTAGGCACAAAGAATTTCTAGCATGTTCTGAAATAGCCACACATTTGAACACAATAACTTCAAAAGGTGCTACAAAATACTTGCAAAAAATTTAAAAGATGGGATTTTAAAGGAAATTCAACTCAACAAACACAAAGAGCAATGAATCAGAAGTTCCAAGTATTTTTAAAATGGAAGCCAAAAGTTGATATATGTAAAATAAAATGCTTAATTCGTTATTCCTCTTCAATTTCATAATAATAATGATAATATTTACCTCATCACTAAATCCCGTGTGTTCCAAATCAAAGAGAATTGGCCTGCAACGCTTATCTTCATTCATCAAGCTCGAATTCTGAAAATGGGCAACGAGGGCAGCTTTCCCCTGAATACGAGCAAAAGCCAAAGATGCTACTTTTTCGCTATTGAATTTCTCCCATCGCTTGCCTTCGAATTCCTGGTTTTAAAGTAGAAACTTAGTCCCAGAGTGAAGATAAAATCGAGATACTCAGAGATTAAAGAATCAAACCGCATGAAAAGGAACAATATTCAGTGGAGACAACATGTTGATAAACGCGTAACCCACGTTGCATCTATTCTGCAAACAAAGCGAAGTATCGTTTAGTTCACACTTTCTTCTAATAAAAAAATAAAAAAATAAAAATAAAAAAATCCATGAAAAAAGTATAGTGACGAGTAAAAGATGACCTTGAAGTCAATGGGCAAATATAGAAAGTCATAAGTCCCTCTATGATTCTCATCAATAGCAGCCAGCAACATCTCTGACGAGTACCTAAATAAGTAACAATAGATATAAAGGGTTAAAAATTGATACTAAAATTAAAACAATTCAATTATTTCAGAAAACTTTTTTACTTGTTGGGAATATTTTTTATCATAAGAGTTGTCCGAGCATCTTCACCGCTCTTAATCTTATCAAGATCAAGCTGAAATTGTGTCATGTTATCCAGTTGGATTCCCTTTACTCCAAAATGCCTCGACTTTCGTTCACCAAAACCCTCCATGCTAGGAAAATAGCCATTACCCAAAAATGGAGAACTAAGTCTCCCACCAGAAGGCATACCGGGCCCACACTTCAGTCCATAACTTGAGCCCACACTTCCATAACCAGGCCCCATAAATGACCCTTTGAGAGACTCCTGAATATAACCGAACTGCCGCTCTGGCGGAGCAGACCTCACCTGGTAATGGTGGTTTAGGAAATTAAAACCGTTACTATTAGTATTTCCCCAGATATTCTGTGGGCCAGCAAATAATGGTTTGGAAGTGGGCCCACTGAAGCTGGTGTTCCCAAATGAAGAAAAGGGCCCGGGCCCAGGCCCATGAAACTGACTGCTTAGAATATGTTCCGGAAATGAACGGGATTTATCCGAGATGCCCCGGGAGTTCAAATTTCCATTAGGATAAATATGATCCAAATAATGGCCGTTCGAGCTATCCTGCACAACTGGAGGACTAATAGATCCAAAACCGGGTGATTTGCTGTAGTTCTTCAAGGGGTTTCGATCCATAGGACTACCAAGCTGTGGCCAATTACCTGCAAGAATGCAAAAATGAGAGCTTGCCAAAATTTACAAGATGAAGTAACAAAAACATTCGGGATACATATAATAATATAATATCCTCCATGTAAAAGAAAAGGGTTCATCTTCCAAAATTACAAATACTCCATTGACATACATTTCATTTTTACAATTACACCTCTCGTCAAATGGATTTAAGGGCGTAATGTAAATTAAACGACAGTCGGGCTTTCTTACTTAAGGTGAACCTTAGGGGTATCTTTTTCTAATTAGCCCTCACACGCTAAATTTATGCCAACACTCATATTAACGGATATTGCTAACAAGGAATGAACTAATACAAGTAAAATACCAGAGGGAGAATTCCCAAGCGGCGAACCCACGTGATACAAATTTCTTTCATCTTGCTCAAGGTCATTACTTGCTTGCAGCAGTGAACTGTAAAAAAAAACACCCAAAAAAAAAAAACAAAGGAAAGAAAAAATTACTTCACAACACGCTATTAGAAAGTAAGAGTCGCCAACATAACATCCATGAGCTAATTTATCTCAGACTAGACTACTATAAAAGATTTCCAAAAGAACAAGTTAATCACCAATGGTTACAACAAAAATAATAATAATAATTATAACAATAATAATAATAATAATAATAATAAATAAATAAAAGCTGAACATTAATAAACAAACCTTCTACGAGCTCCACCAGGACGGCTAGGTTCCAGCTTAATACGTTTTCCAGCTATATCAATCCTGTTCAAGGACTTTAGTGCAGCTTCGGCAGCCCTAACATCATAAAACTCAACAAATTTGTGATTTCTCTTGTTGGGCGTCTCCCTTATCTGAGTTAATAAGAAATACAAACAAGACATGGTCAGATGTTAAGCTTACAATGTTTCTTTGAAAACTAAAGAGAGGAAAAAAGATGGAAAAACTCGGTACCTCTTTGACCTCGCCATAAGGACCGAAAATTTGTAGAAGATCGTCGCTAGAAACTGAGGGGTCCAAATTAAATACTACCAAGGTGCCTTGATTCATGTCCTTATCAGATGGGTTTTCCTATATAACCAGATGAAAAACCGAGAGATGAACTAATTACAAAGTTTACACCTTAAGATTTACATAATCACAAAAGAACTCCGCCATCTTTACAAATTTACACCAAAATCCCTTTGACATTTTGTTTTCCTACACATTGCAACCTCTAGGGGTTACTTTTTAGGCAAAATATGAATTCAATCTAACATTGTTTATTTAATTTAAAGATAACTTGATTTCTTTAAAACTAAATGCACTAAGCTCTCAAGAGGCACTTTTCTATTATCATCAATAGAAAATTAAAGTTCGTCGAACCTTAGGAATCGAGAAGTGAATATCCAGCTTTCTCCTCCGAAGTGGCTTATTTTGCAAGGCACGCATTGCTGTACGGGCAGCGCGGATATCATAGTAAGAGATCATTACAAAGCCCCTATGCTTACACGAAGTGTACAATGTTCGGATATCGCCATATTGCTGGAGATAACAAAGCAAAACGAACCTCCATTAAAAATTTAACGGAAATATTAATCAGCCCAGAATGCCAATTTCAACATTTAACAAATTTTATGAATTTCGTCAAAAATATTATTTTATTTCTTTACTTTTTTTTTGTCTGTGTTTTTTATAAACCAAAATTTCAAGGAGAATCCAATTTTTGTTATTATACCCAATCCCCATTGATCATATGAAAGTACCTCAAATAGAGCTCTAATCTCCGCATCCTCAACGTTACTATTAATATTACGGACGAATAGAGTTCTCGAAGGATGCTCTCCGAGAGGGTGTTCTCCAGCAATTGTCCCCCCACCACTAGGGAAATTCAAGCGGGGCCCCACATTGCCAACACCACCACCATCAGATAAATTTAGACTGGAAAAACCGAATCTTACTAAATTTTCTTGCAGATCAGTTTCGAGTTCCAAGCCTCCTCCACTTCGAAAAAGATCAAAATCTTCCGAGTCATCTACAAGCTCATTCACCATCCCAGCAAATAGTTCGTTTTCGTCAGGTAGTAAGCTATCAACTGCATGATTCTTCTCGCCATGAACAAGAGATTTCTTTCCATCCAGATGAACTCCTCGGTTTAGTTCATTGATGTTCGCTGCGAACAGGCAAAAAGTAGAATATTAAATAAATAATCGTGATACAGAGTTAACTATGAAAGTACTTCAAGTTGAAGTATATGCTTGTTGCTGGCTTACGCTTCTCATTGGCAAGAACAGGCAATGAAGCCAAGAAAAGTGAGGCATCACTTGAGGCGTGATAAGAGTTAGCTTGAGAAAAAAGCTCCCACGTGCTGTTTCCCATTTTCTGGGATAAATCTGCTGAAAAGAAGTGTGAACACCTAACGCAGGTTTAGTTTGTTCGATCAGAGAATCAAACATATTTTTTTCCAAATATCACGAGCAATGAAATGCTCAACAGATGCCAGTCAATACACACTGACACACAGACACATAGTCGTAAATAAAAAGCAAAAAAAAAAAAAAAAAATGCATAAGAAACATTCTTAGAGCATTTAACGAGCAAACAGTTTGAGGGTAGACCCCACGTAGGACTAGGCCGTGTAAGACATTATAATTGGTAACATGGCAAAAATGAAACGTGCATGAGAACATTACTAAAGAGTTAATGCAGAACATGGTTAAAATCCACGTGGCTAAACCCCATTTCGAAACCAGTATTCTTCGGGGGATTTGAAATCCAAGAACGGAAAACAGGTACGGCGTTTTTACTAAATACGGAGCTCAAACTCTTCAGAATTCATTAAAGAACAAATTGGTGCCAAATTTAGTACTGCTGCAAACACGTGTCGTGAAAACATAAACACCATTTTTTCAAGACTCAAATTAATCAACGATACAAACAAAAGAAGTTATTGCATGTGACTCTGATCTAAGAAAAGAAAACCCATCGTATCTCAAACTAACGAAACTACTGAATGCTAATCCAGAGATTTATTCTACGCCAACAATACGGGAAATTTCATACGTGAGACAGTAAATATCCCCAAATTACAGTTGATAATAGTCGGGTAGGTAACTCGATCCAACAGTCTCGAACCAGGAAAAGCTATAATTAATATCAAGCATAATAAAAGCGACATCAAGTTTATAGAAATATGTTTTCGATCAACTACAGTTAAATTTGCAGGGAATAACATGACCCTTATAATGATTTTTGTTCATCTTTGCAACACTTCCACTTAATTAACAATTCAAGAACTTCTTCCTGATAGTTTTGTTAACCAAACAGCACTATACTTATTTCTCGGAACCAACATATACCAGAATAGATATATGTCACTGCTCATGAAGCTATATTAAAAAACCTTACAAAACACAAAGCCATAGGCAACAGCAACCACAGCAATGTACTAAAATCTTCTGCAACAACACATGCACATCATTGTGCTTGTCCATGTGAGCTAAACAAACCAACCAAATTCAAGCCAGAGCCCAAAACTTCAATTTAAACACACAAAAAAAAAATCCAAGCAGGGGGTTAGCTTAACACTTAGCACAAACCAATAAATAACTATAACAACCCATCATCCATTGATTATCTGACTTCACAATTTAAAAGAGAGGGAGAGGCTTAAACTTGCCATACAGACCAACTCAAGCAAGCAACAGATTGAGATAAGATAACAAAAAAAAACAGAAACAGGATAGCTAAAGACACAAAAAGCTGCAGTCTTTCTTGAAAAAAACAACATAACAGCTTCGAGAAAACCACCCAAAAATTCATACAGAGACAACATAAAATCAAGAAATCAAACCAGAAACATGAAAACTACCTCAGCAACGAACCCTCTAATGGAAAGCCCAAAACCACCGAGTGATTCAAGAAACCCACAAGCACTGATACAGAGACGTGAACACAACGAACTCTGGGTCTTTTTTTTTCTTCTTCTTTGTGCTCTTCCCCCTTTTAAAACTCGGCTTATTCCCTGCTTACAGATACGCACACAGCACGGCAATAAATACGCATTGAATGAGTGAGTTGGGATTCAAAGAGGGCTGTGCCATAAAGAAGCAAAACAAGCACAGAGAATAATTTGAAAGGCGGACGGGGAAGAAAATGGGGAGAAGTTAAATTGAAAAAGTGTGGTTTGGTGTGGGGGCGGTGTTCTTTTATTTATTTATTTTTTTTTTATTATTATTATTTGTTTATTTAATTTCAAAATTTCGATAATAAACTGTATTTAAATCATGATTTGATATCCACGAGCATTTATGGAGTACCCGGGAAAAAAAGAAGAGTAAAAAATGTATATTTTAAACAAAAAGAAAAATTGAAAAAGTTAGAGAGATTGATTGATGTGATACTCCAATTATGATTCCAAAGTTTTGCATAATTTTTTTTTTTTTTTTTTTTTTGGGGAAATCCTATAAATTTTGTCATTTTTGTGTAGTTATTTTGTGGTGTTTTAATTTGATTTAATAACTTTTAGATAGTTGATGGAATAATCTTTAAACTCAGTTGGGAAGAGTCTGTTCAGAGAGACCTTAAAAATTAGAATATTTTCAAGAATTTAGTGGTGGATATGAGCGTTTGGAGGCTAGTGATCAACGTGTCGGAATTGTGACTTTTGCTTCTTTCTCTGTTGCTCCAATCTATTCCTTTTGTTTTGTTTTTGTTTAGAGTTTTGTTTTGTTTTGAGTCATTTTTTGTGTTTCTCTTACTATTGTTTCTCTTGGGTTTTATCTCTAGCATACTCCAACTTGTTTGGGACTAAAAGGCTTTGTTGTTGTTGTTGTATATGTGTTATCTTGTTTGATATTTTTTTCTATTTTAATTAGATGGAATAATCTTTAATTTATTTTTAAATTTTGTTAAAAAAAATTTTAATTTTTAATTTGTACAATAGTTTTCCAACTAATTTTCAGCTACTTCATAATTAGTGAACTTGATTGGTTCTTTTCAATCTACAATATTGTTATGTTAGTAAAACTAGCTGATGAGTGATAATTTAGTTTATTATGTTTGGTAGATAAATAAATTAAACTTTATTTGGTTAGCTTATAAGTTGCATGTATTTAAATAAACTTCGTTTGGCAGGACGAATTTTTTAAAAAAGTTCGAACTTATCTCATAAGCTTCTTTGGGTAGTTTTTCAAATAAGCTAAATGAAATTTTTGTTTCAGCTAGCTTATCAGCTAATTTTACTAATCACTTTTATCATATAAGCTAGTTTTTCAGCTATAATTTTGAAAATTAATAATAAGCTATCAGCTAGCTTATCGGTCAATTTTATCAAACATAGTCATATAACTTATAAAAGAATTTCAAGTTTATAACTTCTAGTTTATGGCTTGTTATTGAAAAGTGATGTATATGATAAAACTTTTAGTAAAATTAACTGATAAGGTGAAATAAAAAA
>CACSLK010024540.1:15207154-15225530 GCA_902706635.1 Striga hermonthica | reverse complement strand
AAAAAAAAAAAAAGGAAAAAGATACTTCCTTTAAACTTTGGCGTTAAGAAAAAGGGAGGGCAACAACATAGATTATTTGTCTTTAGAACAAAAAACAATAAACAAATGGTGGATATTTTTTGTGGGCATAGTATTAGAGCAACATTTATCACATCATATCAGATTGAGAGAATAGATAGAGACATGAACGAGAAAAAAAAGGAAAGCTTGTATTGTATGCATGGTTTTAAATAGCGCGTTATAGCGCCGCTATAGCGACTTAGATTAGCTAACGCCAAGCTATTGTTGTTTTTGCCGCTATTCGCGCTATTTGGCGCTATAGCGGCGCTATTTGACGCTATATAGCGTCAAATAGCGCCGCTATAGCGCCAAATAACGCGAATAGCACGAATAGCGCGAATAACGGCAAAAACAGCTTGGCGCTACTATGCTATAGCGGCGCTATAGCGCGGCCATAGCGGCGCTATAACTGCGCTATAGCGTCGAATAGCGGCCAGAAATGCCCGACGCTATTTTCCATAGCCCGCGATCAAAAACCATGATTGTATGTAAAGAAAATGAAAGCGAAAATTAGAGTTATTGTGTACAATGACACTATTTATACTAGGAGAGTATACCTATAGTTGCCGAGACAAGTAGCAACTTTACAAAGTGTTATACTTAATAAAAGGGAAAACTATATACAAGTAAAATAATAAAAAGACTATTTACAATCTACTAACAATTTTTATCTCTTGAAGAAGAGTAGCAGCATCGTTGAGTTTCCCCAAGGAATTGTGTAAGTGTTTCATGAAGAAGAAAAAATAGGAGCAACAACATATGTTCAAGGGACGAACAAGCAAAAGAAGTTTTTTACGACAAAGATCTCTTGGGTTTGTGTTCTTTATTACTACTTTCTTATAATACTCTTGGGATTGGGTTATTCTCTTTTAGATAGTTTCATTTTATATAGAGCATCTTGTTTGAACTCCTGATATATTTTACTTTTTTCAGTAGATGTGTTGGGAATATTTTGGATATGTTTGAAAAACACTGTAATTGATTTGTTCTAGTAAACCTTTTTTGCATTGTTGCCTTAGTCTACAAGTGATATTCACTTGTAGGCTAAATAAATACTCACTTGTAGCCTTAGTCCACAAGTTATAATCACAAATAATTAATCTTTCATAATTAAAATTAAATTTATTAAAAAAATAATTTGAAAAACATAAATATGATATAATTTTTTTTATAATAAATATAATAAAATATAATTCAATAAAACATATATAATCATCATTATAATGAGCATTTTTTCATAAAATTTAAATAAAATAAGAAAATTAAGTTAAAAATATGTGCCATATTTTGAATTAATTACTAGTTTGTTAGTTATTATTCATTTTTATATATTCATTATACATAATTGTACAATAAAAAAATAAATTACTTTAATTTTTCTATTGTATATATATTATTATATTTACATACCCGTGTACTACTTGTTACCTTTACAACCCAACTTACTTTTATCCACAACTCAACCAATGTACAAAATTTATTTTATTTTTAAGTTATTTATTTATTAAGTATTACATACAATTGATTTTTGTTACTATTATATCTACAATTGGGCAAGATTTGTAGAAGATGACTCTTGTGAATAATTTTGGAAATTTGTTAACTTTTTAAGGTTCGACAAACTTTTGAGAATTGAGGTAATATTCAGAATTTGGATGCATATAATATTTGTTGGAAATTAGGAAAAAAAAAGATGATAAAATTAATAAGATAGGATTATAGACAGAGCGAAAAGAGATAAAATGATTTTGTTCCAAAAATGTGGTCTCTTAATAAAATATGATTCGAGAAAGAGTGAAAGAGAGAAATTGATTATATTCCAAAATCTATTAAATGTATTGACTGATTTTTATCCATAAGAGAATGGAAAAGTACGGTGGTATTTTTTATTTTTGGAATAAATTATTAACCTTAATTTAAACTAGTACGTAGCCTGTGCGATGCACGGGGCATATGTATTAAATGAGTTATTTTTACATAGATTGTCCGTTAAGTAGCTAGCGCGACTCACGAGAGATATTAAATGAGTGGACCATAGAGCTTATCCGTTCAGGCCTAAAAAATAATAGAGTTTGATCATCTATCTTTTTACATCTTTTCATCAAGGTCATTTTTTTTTTGTCGGAACATTAAACCTGGGTCTGGTAGCGCTAGCCCGTAAATTAATTAATATATTATTTCGTTCACATGTTTATATTAATATAAATTTAATTTCATTATATATTTATTCTTTGATATAATAAAAAATACAATTTTACGTAATCTTGTTCCTCGTACAATACTCATATTATTTTATTATAAAATTTATTGTAATATAATGTCATTATTATTATTTATACAAGTTATAGATGTAGTATTCTTCTTCTTCTTCGTCTTTCCCCTGAAGCCAGAGGTCAAGAATATGTAATTAAAATATTTAATGTATGTTCATATCATTTATTAATGTGATTAATTTAAATTATGTAAATAAATTTAAAGTAAAACATTTTGTACAAACATTTTACAAAATATACAAAATATTTTTTTAGAATTTAATTTTTTTATAATAAATAAACATCTTTGAAATCCCATGCAATTATTAAAACCGATTAAATCTGCTTTATTAGAACTGATTAAATCTTTATTCATATGCTTGACATTAAAACCTATTTTATGAGATTTTTTTTACTAAACTGATGTTAAGGGATAAAACAAATCTATACTTAGTTTTGACTTTTCCAGCAAAGGTAAAAAAATCGGTTCTGATTTTTATCCTATAACAAATCTTTAATGTCAAGCCTATAAATACCAA
The DNA here is from genome assembly GCA_902706635.1 of Striga hermonthica. Taxonomy (NCBI): domain Eukaryota; kingdom Viridiplantae; phylum Streptophyta; class Magnoliopsida; order Lamiales; family Orobanchaceae; genus Striga; species Striga hermonthica. The sequence continues at coordinate 15,222,679 of CACSLK010024540.1, read as the reverse complement.
AACAAATCTATAATTAATGTCATTCTATTTTCAGTAAGCATTAATTACATTTGACTTTTCTGCTTACTATTTCTAGTAAATATGATGACCTTTTATATAAGTATAGATTATCTATAATGTTATCTGAAAAGTTATGTAATCCAATAGAAATAAGACACTTGTCCCATTTCAACAACTCCAATGAGTTGTGACCCAATGCATTTTTTGACCTAGGTTGTTGATTTTCAAATATTTTTTATTTTTTATTTTTATTTTGTGTTTGTCCTTTCTGCATAGACTGGTTGAGGGTCGTGACCAAATATAGCCTTTAAACGTAACACTCTTCACTTGAGATCAATAAGTCTCGAGTCATGACCTATACAACTATTAATCCTCTTTAAATTAAGCGAAAAAATAAAATAAAAAAATGCTCTTATGTAGGGTTGGACACGGTTCGGATACTCGAGTTTTTTTAGGTATTTACTAACCGAACCGAACTGAGCAAATATTCGAACTTGCTAACCGAAACCGAACCGAAAATCCCGGTTAACCGAAAAAAATCTTACTATTTGCGAATTAACCGAACCTAACCGAGCAAATACCTCAAAAAGGAAGTATTTGCTTAGTTCGGTTCGATTACAGTTTTTAGGATTTTTTACCCCGTGTTAGGTTTGTTCGGTTCGGTTCGATTAATTCGCGAATAGTCATACCAACAAGTTAGTTTAATATATATAAATATAATATATAATATATAATATATATTTCATAAATTTTAATATAATATACGATTCGGTTCGGTTAACCGGGGTAAAAAAATCCTAAAACCGTACCCGAACCGAACTGAGCAAATACTTCCTTTGAGATATTTGTAACCGAACCGAGTACCTCGGTTAACCGAAAATTCGGTTCAATTTCGATTCGGATCTACGATTCAGCGGTTCGGTTCGAATTTTTTGGCCAGTCATCCAAATGGAATAAAATCATTTGTAAAAAGATCCATATGTTCCGCTGCACAATGACCCACAGAACTTACGGTACACTCTAATCTCTCACGGTTCACTACCCACATCCGCTAAAATAGTTTGGCCTGTGGGCCTACAAAGTCAAAACCCTAATCACGAACACCTCCGTCATGCTATATATAATCCACCGCTACCACTTATCCATTTCTCACAAGAGGCGGCTAACCAGAGCACAAAACCCTAATTCCAAGGTAAGCAATTCTTCCTTCTTCACCGTTCTTCATCTCTACAGGTTTTGTTATGTACTGTGAAGAAGCTTTATAGTGTTTCGTTTAATGAAATTGTTTGTGGCTTGCAACTTTTGTCTGCTTGCAGAACTTGAGCTACAATGGCGGTCCCTCTTCTCGACAAGAAGATCATTAAGAAGAGAGTGAAGAAATTTAAGAGGCCCCAGAGCGATCGGTTTGTTTCTGTTAAGGTATTTCATTTGATCTTTTGAATTTGTCTCAGGTTGTCCTTTAGAAATGGCATTATTGTATACGAGATTTGTTTAAGGTAGGGGGAATATGATGATCGTAATTTTGTCGCCCCAGGCTTAATCTGCATCTAACTTGAGATGCAATGTGGTGATTGACATTTTATCTGATTTCTCCGGTTTGATTTTACTTTACTTTCTCAGAATTGAACTGGTTGTTATGTGTGTCGACATTTTTGATGATTGTTTTGAGTTCGTTGTAATTTGGTTATGCAAGAGAGGCGTGATGATATTTACCCAACCAATCATTCTGTAATTTGGATGATGATTATATATTCATGCACTACCATCTGATCTCTCTTGCTCATTTGTATACTGCATAGATTTCTTAATACTTTCTTGATATTAAAATGTGTTAATTACTTGTAATTTAAATGCTTGAAATCTGGTCCGTCCTTCAATCTGTGATGAAGTTTGTTAATAATGCTGATTGTCCAGTGATTATCACAATCAAAATCACCATCTTTCGGCTGAGATTGTTGACACAGATTATGTCGCTCATTTTCTAAGTTCGCCTTTTTACAATGTGTGAAAAATTTATGCCCATGGTATCTAATGTCCAGAATTGTATTGGGTTTCTGGGCATTTCGTTTCAGGGCAGAGATAAAACTCAGAAACAGGCCTTGCGACACGGATAGCTTCAGATTTATAAGCTTTCTGTTACTATAATCCTGCTTACAAACAGAACAAAAAAATTTGGTCTTTAACTCTGTTTGATTATTATTGTGTGCCTTGTTCTTGCAATGTTTGCAGAATTCTCATTCAGTTACATTGATCTTAACCTTAACGACAAAGCTAATTGTCTGTGTTATTTGTTTTTCAAAGCCAAACTGGCGTAGGCCCAAGGGTATCGACTCCCGTGTTAGGAGAAAGTTTAAGGGTTCCACCTTGATGCCCAACATTGGATACGGGTCTGACAAGAAAACCCGCCACTATCTTCCGAATGGATTTAAGAAGTTTCTTGTCCATAATGTCAAAGAGCTCGAGCTACTGCTGATGCACAACAGGTTATTACGATTCTTCTATATAACCCTCGTTTCTCAATGTGTTATTAGTTGGTGTTGGATATTAATGATTTGAAATTGCTGGATCAGGACTTACTGTGCTGAAATTGCTCACAATATATCTACTAAAAAGCGGAAAGAGATTGTGGAGCGTGCAGCTCAGCTTGATGTTGTTGTTACTAACAAGCTTGCCAGGCTTCGTAGCCAAGAGGATGAATGAGCTGTGTTTCGTAATTTTCTGGATAATGTTTTAGATGCTTCAAAACCTTGTAATGCAGTACTAATTATTATTGCAGTACTAATTATTATCCTTGTCATCTGATATTGTTATACTTTGTTGAATACATTTGAGTTGGTTTGGCCTCTGTTAATGTTTTTGTTTGAAATGTATTTGATCAGTCTGTGTGTATACATTTTTTGTGTATACATTTTTTAGATGAGTATTGATTTCCAGTTTAAGTTGAGATAAAGCTTGTGTTTCAACTTTGAAGTATATCATGCCTTATTTCCATAGTTGAGCTGTGTACAGGAATTGAAGATAGTTTTAAGAGTGCAAAATTTGTTTAGATTGGAAAGAATTTTTCAGGTCCGTAAAGTTGGAGAAATGTGAAGTTAAATTCTTTTACTGACCAATTGAAGAAATGTAGTAATTAAAAGTTGGAGTTCACTTTATGCTCACTTCAATCAGTATTGGAGCCAGATATGCTATTTGAGTAGTTGAGGGTTCCTTTAATAAACGAGTTGTCTTTGCTCGTCTAGTAAACAAGTTGGTTTGACTCGACTCGTGTCAAACAAATAGATTTGTGCTCGAGCCAACAATTTTGTTTTCGGACCAATGTTCTGTCCACGTTCTAATAATAGTCTAAGGTTCGTAAAAATTCTATATATTGGATCAGTGTAGGATATTATTATTGAATAGATCAACGTAACTAGAAAAATTCAATCCTACCTGTAAATACCATGCACTGAAAACAGAACCAGTTACATGCATACTGTTAATGCACTGAAAACAGAACCAGTTACATGCATACTGTTACTTTTTCATGTCAGACATTTTTTCTTCAGCTATGATGAAATAAGCCGTCAAGTTGTATACCCAACTGGGTCTTCGATTGATTCAGAGATCAAATTATTATTGTGTACATACAACATTTAAAATAATTTACCGACTGCTAAATGAGCACCATGATTCATGCATTTCATCCCAATTGCAAAAGGATTCTATTAGTTTTTTTTTGTTTTTTACCAATATCAAAATCAACAAGAAGATCAGTAATCATCAAAGGTTCCTGAATACATGAATAGAAAGAAAGTTTTGTGTATACATTCATGGACAATCAGAAGTTACGAGACCGATTGAAACTTTTTTTTTTTTCAGAAGGAATATTGACCTTTTGAATTATCTTCCAGACCTTGAAAACACTTCAAACAGTCCACAACAATTTCTCCACGATGCCTTTTGCACTGGAGATATCGAGGGGTGAAGCAAAGGCTGCATAAATGTATTTTTTCAGACAAAAAAGGAAAATGAGAAACTAAAAGGTAAGGTTTAGTACATCAAGAAGCTGCTACATAAGACTATTATATCTCCAATGGTGCATCAATTTTATCTCCAACAGAACTCAGATTTTCCACTGGAACTTTTTATCATTGCTCATCCAACAGAGAAACTTTCTCCGAGTCGACAAATGGTATAATTTTCACCTCCTCAACATGTACAGTCTGAATAGCCTCGACTATTTTCTCGGACTAAAGTTCAACTACCTTAACTGAATCAAAAACCGAAGAAGAATCATCTGTTGCTCGACCATAATTAATATCACGAAGCCTCATCATCTGAACTGTTCCCACTACTACTATCGGTCTGAACAGGTTTCACGTTAATTCTTGATCCTTCGTTTTTCTTCTTGATCCTTCGATTATGATAAAAGTAGGAGATAAATGATCTGAAGTGATGATTAATTAAATTAATGTGAGTGGATGAATAGTGAATTAAAGTTGATGTGGTGTATAAGAATGATTGGTGAAGATTATTTTATTATATTGATAATATTGATGTGGTGTTCGAGCATTGAAAATGCAGCAGTGTTAAAACTCTTGAGGGAGAGCTTTGCCGCCCTTGTGGTCCTACCCGGCTCGATTCTAGATTAGTCGGTTTCCATGTGGATCCGGAAATCGAAAGGTCCCTGTACCAAAAAAAAAAAAAAAAAAAAATATAGATGAGTTAAAAATGTTGGGAATTTGTTTTTAAAATATTTGTATCCAAGCATCCCAGCTAGTAGTTGGTATGGAAAAACAAATTCATCTTGTTAGAAATTTATATTTAAAATTCATATTAAAAAAAAAAAATCATTTTTTTTTTAATTTTATTCATATTTAAAATGACACTGCTTATAAGGCGTTTAATATCTTATATTATAATAGTTTTTAACTTATATCATTTTGTAGCTAAGTTAATTTAATTAATTTTTTTAATTAATATTAATATATAATTTAACTTTTATTATAAAGTTAATTATAATTATTTATTTATTTTATGTGGATGTCAAATTGAATATCATCAAGAAAATATTAATAATATTATATATGAAAATTTTAATTTGACATATTATGTATAAAATATAACAACATTATTATTTTTATATTATTTTTATATATAATTTATCAAATTAATTATCTTTTGATTATCTTAAGTCTTGGCATCTAGCCGGAGCCCGATTTATTAACTAAACTAGTTGTAACCTGTGCATTTGCACATAAAGCTATATGATAAAGAATAAAATAATAAAAAATTATAAACAATAGTAAAATCATAACATAGTCATAAAAAAAAAACATTTTAAAAAAATTAAATATTATTAAACACTTCTTTATGTGCAACATTCGTGGTTTTTTAATTGTCAGAATCTCCATCACCACAAATCATTATCTTCAAACCCCTTCGGCTCGTACTCTAGAAAGCGACACGTACAATTGTTCATGGCTAAATACAGGGCTCTTCAATAGTAAGCTGATGTGCGACAGTATTATACTTGACTCTTATTGATTGTCATAGCATAGGAAACCATGAGCAGAAACTGCATGCGCTGAAACTTGAAAGGTACCCTCAAATCGGATGGTATGATTTTGAGCATACGAATAAGAACTTTATCACCAGCTCTGGCACCGGTTCATATTTTGCATTCGAATACATGGCTGTTGAGCTTAGTACTAACTAATCGAGTATATGTCGATCTCAAATTCGGAGAACAAAAACATATCAATCGATTTGTACACTAATCAAAGAAAATATAAATGATGGATAAGAATTTTATTGACTGCCAATTGAAGTGCACCCTTTGTCGTTAGATGCGATTACCATTTGTCGTTGTACCGGTTATGCTGATATCTTCATAACTATCACTTGCAATCCCAAGTGGCCTGAAATCAGTCGATTCCTTTCTAAAAGGAACCTCAAACCTGAGGACCGTCTAGATATAATTTATCGTGTCTTTAAGGCGAAGTTTGATGCACTGATGAAGGATGTTCGGACCCATATAGCACAGCCAAAGTTTCATCCACCACACATATATAGAACATTAAAGAAGGTGGTAGAGGCAGATATTTGATGCATGAAACCCTACCACGTGCAACATTTTCGCCATTTCTTCTTCACTATTTTTTTCCTCTCATCTAACAAACACTCAGATCGATTCCTATTTTGTTTAGTTGTCGTAGTCATGCTTTTAATTTATCAACGGGGAAGCTATTGATCTAGATGTGAATTGCTTGTTTAAAGGTTTAATATATTTGTATGCTTTTTGTATTCCGTGGATAAAGTTTTCGGATCATTTTTGTTGTATAAATTTTTTTATGACATATAATTCTGGTCGGAAAACACCTTAAAATTTTCTATGGCATAAGTACGACCCTCATTGATTTTAAACTTCTTAAAATTTTTCAGCGAAGCAACCCGAGTCTGAAGCGTGAATTCACTGACCCTACACGATAAAAAAAATAATATTACAAAAAATTGATATTGAAATAGTATGTGTTAAAAAAGACTGAAATTTTTTTTATACCTTGACATCGTGAAATACGTACTCCAATCCGCCATTTTGATGTTTTTTCTTTTTATTTTCATTTTATCAAAGATCTTGTTGAATAATGGCGAATCAACCTCAATATTATCAAACATAAAAGCCATTTGAAATGAGAATTTGGTTGATTTTTTTTTTCCTATTGAGTAGTATTTTTTGCTGAATGTGATGTTGGTTCTTACTTTTCAGCTATTTATAAAGTTTTAAAAAATGGTAATTGATTGTATAAGTTAATTGCCTAGTGATTGCTCAATTTTAAAGAATAATAGATTGATTTTAATTTATTTTTTTTGACTGACTCTAATATTGTCCCGCCATTTTAATTGATGGATTGCATGATTCTTCATTTATATAATATTTAAAATTTAAGATAAATAATGAGTATATCATATTGCAGAAATTTTATGGTTTGTAAATATAAACGATATAAGTATAAACTATTTAACCTACATATAAATTGTTGTTAATATTTTTACCGAGTACCGAAGCAAAAGATTCGTTCCCCGGGTCATGTCACAAGGAAGGTCAGCCGGAATATTAAGCACGTTTATTCACACACGAATGAAAGAGAAAATAAAAGAAATAAAAATCATAAACATTCTAAATCAAAGATTGATTGGTTTTTAATATCGACTACTGCAAATAAATAGAATTAAGCAAGTAAATAGCAAACGATCACGTAAAACAAATAAAGATAAAGAAGCTAGGGAGTCGGGGATTCCTGCTTTGGTTCGACAAGCAACTACCGGGCGAGCGATTGTTCAGCTAAGAAATTCGAATAATCTACCTTATCGAGCATTCATTCTCAATAACTATTCGTAACAAGAGAATAAACTAGAACGGCAAATTAACGAGTCAAATAACTCCTAGGTAATACAATTACGAACAAGCCTACTTCATGCGAATCTATTTCAACCGTCTCCTCCCCTTTCGGTTCTAAGAGCCGATTAAATAATTCTAGAAGATGTTCAATCAACTAGTCGATATAGAGTTAACAATATCACGGGGGAACGAATCAAATTCAATCAACAAGCAATTGTAAATCAAAGTGTCACTTCTTCGATAATTCTCAACATTCAAGCATAAATCGAAAACCCTAATTAAGAATGAGTCTCATAAATTGAACAATCTCAAGCCCGACAATCACAACAAATTCAAAGCATCGATTCCCTATTCCCTAGCATGCGAATTTAGCTACTCATGATCGAACAATCAACGAAAGAAATCACACCCCAAGAATTCATAATTACGATTAAATAAAAAGGGATTCTTACGATTGATAAACTTCACCGTGAATTCGATAAACAAGCTTAATCCGAAAGAAATAGCTAAATCCAATGTTAAAATCTTGTTCAACGTAGAGAATCGATGAAGAAAAAGTGAAAGAACGAACGAAGAAAAGAAGAAGGGTTTTTGGGTGTTTTTCCGTCGTCCCCAAAGAATGGCCCCCGATCTGATATTTATATTAGTAAGTACGCCACGGCGTGGGAGTGTCACTGGCTCGGCAGATAGCGTACACAACATCAGGCCTCGCGGCGTGGCCCATCTCGCGGCGCGGCAGGAGTCACTCTCGCGGGCGTGGCATTGATTGCGGCGCGGAGCTTGGTCGCTTGAGGCTCTGTCCATCACGTGGGGTTGCCGCCGCGAGGAGCAGGGAGATCCTCCACGGCGTGGCAGTACGCAGCGGCGCGGCAGTGAGCAGACTTCCCGGCATGGTAGCGCAACGTGGGCGCGACAAAGAGCAGTGGCGCGGCGCGAGACTTCAGCAGCGGCGCGACAGGACCTCTCCTCTGTCCATCTCGCGGCGTCGGCACGAGGGTTGGCACGGCGCGATGCCTGGGAATGTCGTGTTCTTTGTCGCACGGCCTTACGGTTTGGACTCGTATATGCTCGTCTGGACTCGAATAAATCCTCCCGAATCATTCGACCTGCACACCAAAAACGAAAGAAAACCGAAAAAAAAACGGAAAACACAAAAAAGACCGAAACGGAGAAAAACACACAATAAACGACAAAATGGACTAAAATCAACTAAATAACTCAAAATGGGGAAAAAGAATGAGAAAATAATAACGAAAAAATGCAACAAAAATGGGACAAACATAAATCACTATAATGATAATTGTAGAACATGATAGTGATTATGACCAGTTAATTAGATAAAAATGATTTGGTTATGCCATAAAAAGTAAATAACTATTTTTATTAAAAAATATTAATGAGTTAAAAAATAATTATTATTTTAAATAATAGCTTAAAAAATCTAAATAATATTTTTTATATGTATAAACTTTCTTATATCCTTTAGTTATTATTAGTTATTATGTAATTATAAAATATATAATTTAATTAATTAATGAAAAATATAACAACTTCTTTTTACAATTAGTTGAATAAAATGTGTTGATTTTATTTTTGCAATAAATTCTTTGTGAATGGTTATATATATAGAAATATAAAGATAATCATAACTTGAATGATATTTATATAAAATACAATAATAATTATTATTATTATTATTATTATTATTATTATTATTATTATTATTATTATTATTATTATTATTATTATTATTACTACTACTACTACTACTACTATTTGAGGCTATGGATTTTATTTAAACGAATGCATTTTTTGAAAAATTAAATACGTTCTTATGCAACAACAAATTGTCTTTTATAAGAACGATTGTTTTATTTTAATTTTCTATTTTTGTATTATACCACAGGTTTTGGTAGAATAATTTGTAATCATTCTATTTAAAAAATATATAGAATAAAAGGTAGAATTATTAAATGAGCGCATAAAATCGTAACAATTAATTTCAACATTAGTATGCTTACATATTAAGTAAAAACCCAAGCTACTATGTATAAAAAAAAGTGGAATATACAAATTTTTATTGCTGTGATAATTCCTAATTATATATAGATTATTTTAAATTTTAATTATTTTTTATTAGGTGTCATAAAAGAAAATAAAAAGATGAAAATATCGTTTAAAAGAATGAAACGTTACAATGTATAATCATAAATGTACAATAATAATCCATAATTGTAAAAATAACGTTCATTCTATATGGAAGGTTGTAGTATTTATTAGGTAAAATTAAATAGATTTTATTTATGAGGTTTTATTTAATGATTAGCTAACAATTATATATATACTAGTAGATATCCTGTGCACATGCACAGATGTACATAAAATATTAGTAAGTAATATTTGAGAATTTAATATTAAAATTCTAGATAATGAACATATTACATTTTAAAAAATTTGATCATTAGGAAAAAAATAAATTAACGATTTTATTATTATGAACAATTGTTTATTATCATTAGATAATAACAGTTTGATTATTATTATTATTATTATTATTATTATTAAAAAAACAATTATTTAAAAGCTTCTAAAGTTGTTTGACTATGCTATTAAAATAATTTACTAATTGTTTTTATAGAGATTTTTTCATGAGATACAAAATAAAAAGACAATATTGATGTTAATATAAATAACTTGAAACAATTGTTTATAATTGTGTAATTTATATTTATTGTGAATTATTATTAGTTGGTATTAGTAATAACTATTATATAATATAATAGAAAAATACATTATTACACTTAATAGGATGTGTTAATGTGAGAAGTAAAAAAATATTAATGATAAATTTTGTAACTGAAAATAGAGGAAAAATTTTAGAGGTTTTATTAAATAGGTAAAATTAAATGTTAAGCTAGAAATTATATATATATATATTATTAAAAAAAATTATTTATAAGATTTTAAAGTTGTTTAAAGAAATGTCTTTATGAGATACAAAAGAAAAAGATAATACTGATGTTAATATACATAACTTGAAACAATTGTTTATAATTATGTAATTTATATTTATTGTGAATTATTATTAGTTGGTATTAGTAATAACTATTATATAATATAATAGAAACATACATGATTACACTCATTAAGATATATTAATGTGAGAAGCAAAAAATATTAATGACAAAATTTGTAACCGAAAATGGAAGGAAAATTTTAGAGGTTTTATTAAATGTTTTATTAAATTCTACATACCAGCAATTATATATATATAGATATAGATGTGCTTTCAATTAGATCGAGCTCAACAAATTGAATCGAGCCGAGCCGAGCTCACAAGCGTTTCTCCACCTAAAATTTGATTGGTAAAAAGTCCAAACACGGACGTGGCTTCTACAGTTTCCTTTTCTACAGTTTCTTCCAATTCGTATCGTACTCGCTTACATTTTGCTCCTTGCCTTTTCACATGGTCACAACTCACAACTTCAGATTGAGAAGATGACCTAAACCCAGTGGCGTGGCGTGGCGTCGGAGTAGAGATCTGTTGGCATTTCCCAATTTCTACACACAACGCTCCGTGAGAAAGTAGCCATGGACGCCTTGAGGAAGCAAGCCAGCAAATTCAGAGATCAAGTCGCTAAACAACAACAGGTTCGATCTAGTTTATGTTGTAATTTTTCATCAAATCGAAAAACAAAAAAGATAATCAATCGTTAAATATTTATTTATTTATTTGTTTTTTTTTTTTTTTGGGAAATTCGTAGGCCGTGATAAAGCAGTTCAGTACGAGCGGCTATGAGAGCTCGGAAGCTATGGTTATTGATGAGGTTGAGCTACAGATGCATCAGCAATTGGAGAAACTTTACAGATCCACTCGTTCTGGAAGGGTACGTTATTTAGTTGTGGTTGTTGATGTTTGTACCAGGAATATCATTATCATTGTTATTGTAATGAAATTTCTACTTACAGTCGCTAGCTTTGCATAATTTATGCTAAAAATACGAAGACAGCACTTGTATTAGCATTGTTATGGTATTTGATTATGGCCAGATTTGTCCTTCAGGTTGTTCTGGAACATGGGATTGTGTTGGTGAACTCAATTTGAATTACAGAATTGTGCAGAAATTGCTTTGCTTCCGGATAGGATATGATTAAGTGTATGATTATCAGTGGTGGTTGTGAATATTTATTTGCTAGATTGCATTTGACTCTGACTGGCATGTAACAATTTTCTACTTAATTTAAAATGTTGAGTGTGGATGTGTGTTTTTTATTTGCGGATCAATGATTATTAGTCGTGTCAAAGTAAGCCTAATGAAACCAAAAGATTAGTCTAAGATTTTGTTTTGAGGTCACCGCAGACTTGGATCTGTAATTTTTAAGATTTCCCCTTTTACTTGTTGATATAATGTGGTTCTAGCTGTAAATATATGTTTTTGTGCAGGATTTTCAGAAAGATATTGTCAAAGCAGCTGAAGCATTCAGTGCTGTAGGTTATAAACACATTGAAGCTGGTGAGCGTATATGAATTCTGCTATTTCATTTGGTCAGTTGCTTGTTCAAATTGCATCTGATATACTCAAGTTAGTTAGTTCTACATGTATTATGGTAGTTAGGAACCAAGTTGTCAGAAGATTGTTCCAGATATGGAGTTGAGAATGCTAGTGATGAGATTCTTTCCAAAACTGCATCCGTATATGGGGATGCTCGTAAACATGTAGAGAAGGAGCAAGAAGACTTCAATAGATTATTGTTTACACAGGTTGGTTAGATACTTTGTATTCACTATTGGAAATAATCTAACATGCCGTCAGTTTTAGTTGTTGTATGTCTGCTTGCTCGAGTATTCACTGCTAGGAGAATAAACTCATGGTTTGTGTACTTCAAGGATGGATTCTAATATTGTGATAGTGTTTTTTCTTTTGTTATGCTTGGCACTTGGCAGATTAGTGCTTTAGGATTGATAAACACACCTGATATGATTCTGTTCCTGCTTGATATAACTGGAGGAGCTTAAGTCCACACGAGTTATGCGCATCCGTTTTCTTGCTGGGCTAGGGCTTAGCTACACATTGAAACCCATATCTTAGTCTGCTCTGGAATCATTAATTCATAGTGCGGACTAAGTAGCAAAATAATCGTAGAGACTTTGCATTTTGTTGCTGAGAGATTTTATTGTACTACATTATTTCGTTTATCTTGTTGAATTTCAAGAATCATGTTATCTAATCCCTGAGGTACTTTCCTCCCTCTCTTTTAGGTGTTAGAACCCTTGAGAGCAATGATTACTGGTACTCCTCTGGAAGATGCTCGTCATCTTGCTCAACGATATAGTAGAATGAGACAGGAAGCAGAGGCACAGGTGACGAGAAAACTCATGCACTTAAATGGCCGTTAAAAAAAAAAAAAATATCCCGAAATTTTGACTTAGTTCAAGTTAAATGCAGGCTGCAGAAATTGTTAGAAGACAAGCCCGCGTTAGGGAATCCCCTATTCCTGAAAATGTGGCTAAGCTTCATGCTGCCGAAACTAGAATACAAGAACTCAAAGCAAACATGGCAGTTCTTGGTAAGGAAGCGGCAGCAGCTTTGGCCTCTGTTGAATCACAGCAGCAAAGGCTTACATTCCAGAGACTTGTAGCAATGGTAAATTTATTGGATACTCGTGTATAAGCAAATTGAATGTGTGATTTTCTTAGGTCTTTCTGATGTTTTTGCAGGTTGAAGGTGAGAGGACATACCATGAGAGGGTTGCTACAATTCTTGGTAATGTTGAAGCTGAGGTATGTATTTTTGCACTCTCAGGTTTATGTTTCAAGTGTTTTAAGCCTGAGCTGATATGCGAAAAAATGTAATTTGGTGCAGCTGGTCTCTGAGAAGCAAAGGAAAGAAGCAGCTCCTCCTGTTGCCCCTCTTCAAATCTCTGGGAAAACAAAGTACTTTCTGGCTGAGGTATGTTAATGTTAAAAAGTTTTCTCTTTCAAATTATTTTCAATCGTGTGTATAAGGAGGTTTGGAGGTTTTTTTAAACCCAAAATAATGCCGTTGGAGCAAGATTCGGTAAAGCATTGATTCAATTTTGCAGGCAATGCATTGTTTTGATGCTACATCAGACAAGGAACTTAGCTTGTCAGTCGGAGATTTTGTTATTGTTCGGAAAGTAAACTCCTCCCGTTTCCTCTCATTACACCTTTCACTTTTTGGTGCTCTTGATTATTTATATCCTCTGTAATTTTCCTAGTCAAATATTTTTCGACACTTTGATTCTCAGGTGAGTCCGTCTGGATGGTCCGAAGGAGAATGCAAAGGCAAAGCAGGATGGTTCCCGACTGCTTATGTGGAGAAACGTCAAAGGATTCCCACAAACTATAGTGCAACTGAAGTTTATTGAACTGTATGCCTTGTTTTCTTCCGATAATTTGTTGTTGTTATAGAGTTGCACAAGTGACGCACGATTTCTTTTCGTATATTTTGCTTGCGGGTTCAATTTGGCGTGATGCTCTTATTTTAGTCATTATTTTTTTATGTCAACTTAAGTTTATTGTATAATTATTTAAGACATTGGCATTATATGGAGTTCACATGCATTATTATTGTCGTGTATTAATAAAATAATTATAATAGAACAATAAAAATAAATAAAAGAATTTGAATTAAAAATAGTTATATCTTTTTTAACTAGTCCATTGTTTTTCTAACTTCTCATTGGTTCTTCATGACTAAAACTTCATAAGTGAAAATGGAACCAATACAGAGTAATGAATCTTAAAATTTAAGTAACCACTCTCCTATTGCATGCTCGAAGAAAATTGGAATGAAAAAGCTTAGAACTTGAATAACAATATGAGTCATGGAGCTCTCAACACAAAAAGCTTGAAACTTGCATAAAAATAAAGTCGCTGGAAAATATGAGCCATGGAGAGCAATCCCCAAAAGAAAAAAAATGAAGAAAATGAAGTCTAGGTGCTCCCACGCAAAGATAGAAAATGTAAATATACTAATACCCCAAAATACACACATTTAATGAATTTTGCAACTCGCTAGGTCGCGAAATCAATTTTGCAGCGAGTGTGTTGGTGTGCATTGGTCTCGGTTGGGAGCCCGCTACACGGAACTCGCAGTGCGTGCTAGGTCGGCCTCGAACGCGCCTAGCAACCAGACTTGCGTGCTCGTGGATAGGACGTCGCTGGCGAGTGCCGAGTCTGCACGTGCCGAAATCATTTTCTCGTAGTGACTGCCAATTCAGTATTTCACGAGCGTGCAAAAAGCATCTTGATATTGACTGTAATGTCGTACGCAAACATGTACAAGGATGCTTCATTAAACCTATATTCCCTGTTTCATTTTTCCGGCTTTATTTCATTTGTCCTTTGTTAGCTAAAATACCTGGCCACATACGTGTTCTATTCCTATTGGCTCGTGCATTGTTGGTCGTCGTTGTAAATTAAACCGTCCATATATGAGCTTGCATGATCTCTCTTATACTTATTTTTTTACATATTGACCGAAAATAGTCGTTTTGAGATTTCTAATAAAATTCCCAAATTAAATTTGTGTATTATAATGCTGCGATTTGCTCTAGTTTACAAAGTGGAACAAAATTAGTGGTTAATTGGAAAGTGCAGTAGAAAAAATAAAATAAAATAAAACGTAACCCCTTATTTATCATATGTGATCCATGATCACTTATTATATTTTTTTTGGTATAGAGACCTTCCGGTTTTCGGATCCACAGGGGAACCGACTAATCCGGAATATATATGTAGATAAGTACTAAAAGGCAGCAGTTATAAGATAGTTTGAAAGAAGCATTTATTGTCAAAGGGCAGTTAGAGCAAGTTTCATGTCATCATCCGTTCCGTGACATTTAGTGCCGCTGACGAAGAAATTGTTTCCTTTGTTGAGTCGAAATGTTTGCTTTGGATTGTGAGACACGTCCCAGCCCATACAGTGGCAGTTGTCGTAGCCATATTGGTCCAGCTTTATCACATTGTATAACGTTGTATTGTAGTTAAACTCTGTCATCATAATAATTGACATAACAATTAAATTAAAAAAAAAAAATAAACATCAATCAATTAAGTATAAAGAGTGAATATGAAAAGACACAATATATTTATTAGCTAAATGAGGGTAATAGTAGAA
>CACSLK010024540.1:15184904-15195764 GCA_902706635.1 Striga hermonthica | reverse complement strand
TGAGTTGCCGTGACTTATGCAGGATGATGCTAAGAAGGATAGGAATGCCAAGAACCGTTATACTGTGTAGGCCTACAAGGTGGCTCAGGTGTGTCCCGGTTGAAATGTCATGGACCCACTTACGTTTCCTTTAGATAGTATTTGATAAAATTTAGCACCACCGAACAAGATGTTTGATTCTGTTTTTAATGTAGTCTTGAAGATCTGTGTTTAATTGCATGAAACTAAACATGATGGAGTCTAGTTGGCGTCGATCTAAATTTGAAGCATAACTCCCTCTATCCTTACTTTCGGTCCGACACCCAAGTATTTTATCATCTTCATAGCATTGAGGAATTGAATTATCTCAAAAATGTTGGGAATGTACGTTTGTTGTTTGTATGCAAAGAGTAGAACCACATAGCAGTTTTATTTTAAGTCACATTTTCACTCTATTTTTGCAAAATACCACTTGTGACTGTAATAAAACTCACTTATTATCAAGACTAAATGCAACACCTAAAAAATAATGTTCTACATAAGAACTCATTAAAAATAGTAGTATGGAAATTATTTAAACAGGTCAGCACAAAAATGCAGCCCAGAAAATTCTTCATAGTCTCTGCAGCTCGAAAACCAAAACGCAACAGCTCCACCTCATACATTTCTGTTTTACAAGGAATCATCCGTGATGAACCATATCTGTCGACAATTTTAAAATTGATGTGATATGTGATAATGACTGATCGATATTATTCAATTATATTGATAATATCGAAGAGAGTTGAATATATTAAGAGTTGAATAAGTTAAAAAGTTTCAAAAAATTGTCGGGCTAGAAAAACTAAAACATTTTATATCCAATCAGGCCTTAAGTTCCCATTAATTTGTATCTGTTTGGCCCTGCTCGAAAAAACTTTATATCCAATCACGCCCTAAATTCCGTTGATCTGCATTTGTGGCCATGCTCGAACTGCGATAGGTAGTTGGAAGTGAAGCCAGACCAAGATTTATTTTATACAAGCAACTAGCTAAAGTATTTTCCCTATTATTATTCTACAAACATAAAAGTTCTTTATTTATTCATGTAGAGAACACATAACGAAACCAGTACAAAAGCACAGTATAGTTCAAAGTTCAAACTTATCTAAAGTCGAGCATAACACAGAATTAACCATCATCAGATCATAAAGGAAAAGAACTAGTCCACTGAAACTGCAATGGGACTCCTCACACTATAATCTGCATTGTACCACTTGTACTCTCCAAATAAATATTTGCCCTTCTCAATCTTCGTTTGATTTTGTACTTTTACCGTGATTGCGAAGCGTATCTTTTGACCAAGTTTGTTGAATACGAGCACAAGAGGCGATATTTTTACGGATATTCCTTGTGGAGGTTTTACATTGATAAAATAAACACTACTGCAGCTTCCCACATTAGTGACTGTCCTGCTAATTGTAACGGTACCGTTTAATCTCGGTATTGCCACAGATGGGTAGTTCAAATTACCCGCAGAAGGTGGATTTTTCGGGCACTCAAATGATGAAGAAGAAGAAGTAAGATTTTTATCTCCAATGCTACATAGGAAGAGAAGATAGTCCGTGTAAGAAGCATCATACACAAGTCCAGGGTTAGCGGCTTTCGTCGGGTTGAAATGACCCGACCCGAATTGAAATGGGTTGGCTGGATTGCCGTTTGAATCAGTTATTTGGTTGCCCGTATTGTCTTCTTGTTCAGCTGGAAGTTGAAAAAAAAAAGTTTGATTAATTATATACTAGATGATTATCATATATTGTGTAAAGATTGTGATTGTTTATGATACAAGATAGTTTTGTAAATCAGTATAAGCGAGTGACAAGCAAGAAGACAAGTGATATGAAGAATGTAGTTGTAATGTATTTGCTTTTTAATTACTAGGCTTCAATCTGTAATTGTTGTCGCTTTTAATTCATTCGTAGCAACTAATAATCGCTAACAGTTGTTAGGGATAATACAACGTTAAGTACATGAACCGAGATTATATGTTTGATGCTTAGATCGGTCTATTTTTCTAGAATAATTTGTTGCGACTAGTTAATTAAGTTAGAAGAGCCTATTCCGAGTTGTTCACTAGTTAGATTTAATTGGACAACCTATTTCGATTAAGTTAATCTGCAAGGAGAAAGTCGGGTACCAAAGCTTATTGCTACCTAGGACCAGTAGTTGTAAAAAACGAATAAGATTCAATATGTGGGTCAGCTGAACTAGTTAATCTGGATTGTAAACCGACCTAAAACTGAGTCCATTCTCATATTATTGCTATAGGGTATTTGTTTATTTTTGTTTTCATTATCTACGACATGTTTAAATCGTTTAATTTTTTGTTCTAGTTTATTTTCTTTGTTTCGTTTAGCAGTTATGCATCAAATCGAAACCCTCCCCCTATTTTTAATTTATTCTAATCAATACAAAATAATCACCGTTTATACCACATTCCTAGTGAGATTGACTCTTGTTCACCACTACTACTAATTAGTTAATGTTAATCGAGGAAAATTTATAAATCTAAATTTGTTGTGTTGCGACACGGTGTCGCAAAAGTACCTGAGGTCATGATGGCAGATCGTAAAGCGGCGCTACTCCAATTAGGGTGCAGGGCCTTGAGCAAAGCCAATGCTCCGGCTACATGTGGAGCAGACATTGATGTGCCCGATAGGATATTATACTTGACTCTTCGATTATCACTTGCAATATTAGTGGGAGGAGATGCTCCGCTCCATGCTGCTAATATATTTAGTCCTGGAGCCGTGATGTCCGGCTGTATATTTGCACCACCAAAAACAAGCATTCAACAGTTGGATAATTTTTAATTCTTTAATTTGGTACAATATATTTTAAATTTTATGGAAAAAAAAAAAAAAATCAATCTTCACTTTTCAAAAATCTTGTTCACTGGGAAAACTCAAGTACAACAATTCATTGAATCACATGAACTCATTCGTCAAGTGTAAAGCCTTGAAAACTTATGTTATTTCGTCGAGTGTAAAATTTGTCCAAGTAATAATGTTTGATCAAATGACTTATAGTGATTCCTATACCTAAACATGGAGTAAGGAAGAATACTCTCTATATGAGAATCACGTTGTAAGTGAGAAGTTAATAGTTCGTTTCGAAAATACACTTGATAAATCAAGAGATGGTTTGGAGTTGAAGTGAGCACAACGTAAGAAAAAGAACTTATTAGAATTGTTGTGTCAATAATGTTGTCTAGGCGCACATTAACATCCGGTGAATCAAAACGTCGACATACTAATAAACAAATGCCTCCATGACATTTCACTAAATTTTTTTAAAAAGTGCATGTTGTCTATCGTGGTGCAATTAGAGTTCGTCACGAGTCTCAAGTATGAAATTGATACAAAATTAAAGTTTACCGTACCAATTTTTAGCCCTTTTTATGTTTTTAAATGATTATTTCGACTAGAATGTTGTGTAGTATTTTAGATATTCTTTTGGTCTATATATGCAAAAGTAGGTTTTACCTTTAAAATATCCGGTGATATCGAGTTGGGACCTGTGCTAGAGAAAGCAGCCATGAAAGGTGCTGGTTTGGCTTCTAATAGACTCTTAGCTGGAAATATCTTTGCCGTTGGTTCTTTTGTGGTATTGATATAATCGAGAATTGTTAAGGCGTCGTTGTAATCAATGGAAGTTTCAGGCAGAATATTTGCATCGAGCAGTAGTGTGTTTCCATAGAATTTACCATATGTTAAGATTACACCAACGCCTCCGGCTCTTTTGACCTCGTCGCCTTTGAGCATTGGATGTACATATCCGGCTTTACACAATACGATTTTTCCTTTAACCATTTGTGGAGAGAGGGAACCTGATAGGCAATACCTGTATATATTCAACCAGAAAAAAAATAAAATAAATAAATAAATAAATTTATATCAACACATGAGAAACTAGTAATTTAATAAGAAAATATTGAATTATTTTTTTTTAATCATTTGTTAGAATTAGGTATGATGATGAGAGAAAAAGACTTAGACCCGGAAATGTTTTTGGGTACACCAGAGCGTGTTAATTGACTTGCCAAGGCTAATGGAAACATCTTGTTTTTCGCCTTATACGGTGTTACTGATTCTCCCTACAAAGAATTCGAATCACACACACAAAAATAAAGGAACATATAATGTATTAATATATCATTGATTGATGTTATAATGTATTTTGGTTCAAGTAAAATAGGAGAGAACGAAAAGATAATATATATTATATATATAAAGAAAAAATAATGCAATTTATGACGGTAACATATGACATTTTTTAATCAAATTTGGTCCATTTTTTTTCACATTTTAATCCATGTTCCGAATCAAAAGGACCAGATTTGATTAAATTTTGAATATATAGGACCAATTTTGAAATAGGTCAATATCGGGTTGGTTTTTTAGACTGTGGCTAAATTATAAGACCAATTTTGAAATTACGCCATATATAATTGGTAAATAAATATATAGTTACCATCACCACAATTTTATTCCCAAGCACAATAGGGGATGGGAATCTCCTGTCAACACTGCTAGCCCCAACCGTCATAATCCACGGCGCCGAATTAACCACCGTAGCTGGGTCGGGTCCACTATTCCCAGCACTGCAGGCCACGACTATGTCCTTCTTAACGGCGTGAAGGGCACCGATGGCTGTGGAATCTTCACTTAAGGCGAAAGGTTTTTCCGCGCCAAGCGAGATGCTAAGCACGTTGACGCCGTCCCCAATTGCATCGTCAATGGCGGCTAGGATGTCAGCGTCGTTGCACGCTGCGTCATCCTCATTCAACGCCCAACATACCTTGTAAATAGCCAGGCGGGCCAGCGGGGCCCCGCCGGTGGCTGTCCCGCCGGCGAAGCCTCCGAGGGATGCCGCACGGCTGACCCTCCGGCCGGCGGCCGTGGACGCGGTGTGGGTCCCGTGCCCGTCTTTGTCGCGGGCCGAGCGGTAATCAATCGTTTTATTCACGGGCCCGAATTCCTTTTCGAATGCCTTGAGGTAGTATCGGGCGCCGATTATCTTTCTGTTGCAATGTGATGCGTTGAATTCGTGGCCCGATTCGCATGTTCCTTTCCACGACTTTGGTATGCACCCCATTCCTTTGTCACTGAAACTTTCCGATTCTGGCCAAATTCCTGTAAAGAAAGTAACTCTCATCAATTTAATTCAAATTAATTGTGTGTTGTTCAAAGTTTTGAGTTAGTTAAAATGAGGCTAAAATGCGATTTTGGTCATGTTAAATTTTGAAGGCAGCAGTTTAGGTTCCACTTGAGTGAAATTTAATATAGTGTTGCTGGAAATTTAATCTTCGAGACTGAAATTACAATAAAATTTAAAATACAAGACTTAAATTTGCTAATCAAATATCTATCTGAAAAGTATAAAATTGGTAATTTCGTTGCAATTTCAGACTTCAAAGGACTAGCATAATATTAAATTGCGGGACTTAAAATGCAATATGTCACTCCAGTGGAACCTAAACCGCTACCTTCATAATTTGATACGACCTAAAATGAATTTTATCCATGAAATGATGATGCAATTAATACTATATATTTGTCTAGTGATGAAGTTGGATTAAGTAATATAGGTTAATACCAGTGTCTACCAGGCCAATAACAACCCCATCCCCATATTTTGTCATTGACCATAAATTTTCCACGTCCGAATAGGTCGGTTTTGGGTCGTATAAACCTGCAAATTCCCATGATCTTGTCGTGTGCAATGAACGTGAATTGCTTGGAAATACAGATATCACATCCTTCATCTCTGCCGAAAGTTAAAATCAAGCACAAGGATTAAATAACATACAAGCGCGCACACATACAACCGCTTCACTGTTTTACCCACCCGAAAGTTTTGAAGCTTCTTGTGTGGTAAGAACAGCTGCAAAGCCATTGATGTGATTCTTGTAACTATAAACAAGACAAGATTGTGCATCTTCCTCGTTTTCCTTCACAGACAACAGATAAGAACGATGGTTTTCTTCTATTTCTTGGTTCGTTTTTCGTCCATGATGTTCTCCAAAGTACGCTATATATACCTGCAATATAACATTATTGTAGATTTCATTCTCTAATCTATCAAATTGTCGAGATATATGTACATTAGAAACATATACTACACCGACCTTTTTGTTCTGATCGATACATGAAGCCAGGAGAGGAATGAGGAGGATGAGAAAAATGGTTAAATTGGAATACTCCATATATATATATATATATGTTAAAAGGAAGTTGTGTATAGATATATGTTACATGCAAAACTGAGTTGCTAACCTGAATATTTATAGGGATTTTCATAATGCAAATTCACATAAGCCGAAATTGCGAGTATCTTGCAGTGATAATTAGTTGAATAGCTTCATGGGAAAGATAAAAAGTTCGGAAAAGATTTTTTTTTTGGTTCCTTAAAAGTAAACTTTTTGAATTTTGTGTTCCATGGTACAAGGTAAATTATTGACCTAAAAAATAGATTGTTGACATACTAATTTCAACTAGAAAATCGAAGAATATTTTTGTAAGAAAATTCATCAGTATGAATTTTGTAAATTAGAAATTAAAAGAAAAAATATTATTAATAGGCTAAATGCACATAAAATTCTCACCTTTTGTGTAATTGTAAATAAAACTCAACATTTTTATCTTTGCAAATAAATACCAAGTTTTTATTATTTGTTGCAAATTAGTCTCGAAACTATTTTCTGGCGATGACGTGTCCGATCAGACTTGTGTGGCATCAATGTTTGAAACTCCCCATCATGTTTTTGCTACATCATATGACAACAAATTTACCAAAATTAGAGTTTAGTACCAATTGAAAAAATATGATTTATCACCATGTTTTTTGCTCCATAATCGTCAAAAAATCGAGTTCTCCTCCCCTAATTGAACAAAAAAATATTTGTAGTGATTCTTCTCTTCTCCATGGCGCTATTCTTCACCCCCCAAAAATCGAGTTCACCCCCAACGTTCCGAATACATTTACGAGCTCACCCCCAAATTCTGAAAAATTGGGCAGAGGGAGCGATTTTCGAGTGATTTTTAGGCGATTTTAGTGTTCTGATCAGACACGTCAGCAGACAAATTTGCAACACATAATAAAAGTTTGGTATTTATTTGCAAAGATAAAAAGATTGAGTTTTATTTGCAATTACACAAAAAGCGAGAACTTTACGTGCAATTAAGCCTTATTAATAAGGCTAATCCCCATATATATAACTTTCGAATGTGCTCAACCTAAGTGGCAGACCCGCACGCTTTGGAATCTTATGCGGCAAATGTTTAACTTTATTGTTTGCCTTGGACGAATTTTAATTTATTTTCAATCTAAACTTGAAATTAGATGAATCTTAGGGTGTTTGTATAATATTTTGTAAGTCTTAGAAATAAAATGTAAATGCCATTTTAAATTAATACATTTTTTTTTAATTTTTAACTATTTTAGTAGTGTATAATGGTATATACCTGGAATACATATTTTTAATATAATCTAATCATTGGAGAAATTGATAGGTTGAAAATAGAAAAAAAATTAATTGGCTAAAAATCTAAATACAATAGACCTGTTAAAATGAATATAAATATAAAAGATAAAGCTACTTAATTGAAAATTCATAATTAAGTTTTAGAACCAAAATTATAATTAACTGTATAGAATTTAAAGGCACCTACAAAGATACACCATGTCCTGGCATGGTGTGTTAAAAAGATATATATTTTTTTTGACTTCATTGGACTCATATACTGGAATGACCTTGAATGATGTATGCTTGATGACAACACTCGATCTCTTGTTATATAAAATTACAGGGCACTCAATGATGTATGCATTAATACCTAAGGCTTACTTTATCGGTGACCCAAATGTTGGGTCTCCCCCTCCAACACAAATAAAAAAATAAAAAAAAGGAGGTCATCAGCATTAACGACCCAGGTCACAATCTGACCCTGGGTAACCGGTCGTTTATATGAAAATGGGACATTTGTCCTATTTTTATTGGACAAGTGTAATTTTTTTGGTTCAAAAAAATATATAAAAAATACTAAAATTCATATTTTTTTCAATCTTTACAAATAGATACCACACTTGATATATTTTGAAATAAAATTATATTTTTTAGATAAATTAAAATAAAATATATATATATATTTAAGTTGTGTTGGCTTGAGAATAAAGATATATTGGATTGTAAGATTAAGTTAGAACAAACCGTTCAGGTGGGCCCGATCGAATAGAGTCGAACAGAATGGTCGTGGTCGAACAATCATAAGAACATGTACGGAAGACCCTACGAGAAGAATGAATCGGTCCCAGGTCTATGGAGGATCCGGTCGAACATCGACCTATCGAGTAATTGGTCACTTGATCGACCATTTCACAGAATGAGAGTAGTCTGAGGATCGACCTAGATATGGTCAGGCACAAGAGCCTTCAAAGAGAATACAAAAGAATCTTTATCCAATGTGCGGAGGATACGTGGAGCGACTTGATTGGTCCTCACTGAATAACCGCTTCTGACACACGCACACTGTGTATGTACGGATGGGCAGATTTTGGGTAGTCAGCTCAGCTAACCCAGGCAGCTTCTAGGACAGGTATCTCACCCCTAAACATAGGGGTGAGCTTTACATTCTGAACACGATTTATCCATTTTTACACTTGAGAATTGAGTAGAACAAACATTGACTTAAGCATTAGAGACTATTCATCGGAAAATCCCTCCGGTATGAGAGTTCTTCTCAGGTACGCGGCATTCCAACGGCGATGAGGAAGAAGGCAAGCCAATTTGCAGCCGGTCGGAGTGTTTGACGTTACGAGATGGTGTCCTCCCAGTTGAAGGTGTCCTCTCCACAGACTCGATTTGATACATAGTATGATGCGTCACATGGACTATACTCACTTGTAGTTGTAGATATAATTGGTAAATGGAGAGAAGAAAATGCGTTTGTTTTAATATTTCAGAATTCCAGTGTTATTATGATTAAACATTTAAAAAAAAAAATAAAAAAACACAACAATTCCCTCCTTATCAAGATAAACTTCTTGCTTTTATTTATTTGATGATATATTTGTGCTACACATAATTTTGACAACACAGAGACTGTGTTGCTTCTATAAGCAATACAGAGTTAAATTGTGATGACTTCAGTTGTAATTGTATGCACCATCCTAACAATTTTCATCAAAGAACTCTGTAAATCACTTAAAAGCCTATGTAAATCTATTTGATCCCCCAATATCAACCTTGATATATATGCTCATTGAACCATAAGGAAACCTAAGCAATCGAAACAGCCATCGGACTCCGGACGACATGAACACCGTCCGACCATGCGTAGGATCCGAACAAATACGCGCCCTTCTCAATCCTTCCCGTGTACTCGACCTCTGTTTTCAATGTGATGGTAAAACTCCTCTTTTCACCCCTCTGCTGAAACTTCAGTACAGGTGGCCATATTTTTACCGAGACCCCGAGTGGAGGTTTTACGCTGGCGAAGTAAACGCTTTTCCCGTTGCCCACGTTTGTCACAGTTCTAGTGACAGTTACTGTGCCGTTCAACATTGGCACGGCTAGCGACGGGTAATTCAGATTAACCGGAGATGGAGAATTTTCGGGGCACTTGAAGGAGGAGGGAGCAAGGCCTTTTACCCCAACGCTGCTGCATAGGAAGAGAAGATAGTCGTTGTACGATGTGTCGTACACGAGCCCTGGGTCGGCTGCTTTTGTGGGTCGAAAATGGCCCGACCCGAATTGGAATGGGTCGGCCGGGTTTCCCGTTGCGTCGGTAATAGGACTCCCCACGTTATTAAGCAATCCCGCTACAAATTGTGTAATCAAATCAAATATATAATTATTAGGAAAAATACATTCGAGCTTGATTGTTTGTAGGTTGAACATTTTCAAGTTCCATTTTGAAAATTTTGTTAGGCCATGAAAATTTTGGCTTATTCTGGGTGATGTCTAGTTGTAATTATGTTTTTATTTTTTTTTATTTTTTACAAAATCTATCGTTTTGAAAAAAAAAAGGAAAGAAAATGTGTTACCGGTGGTCATGAGAGCGGATCTTATGGCGGCGCCACTCCAGTCGGGGTGTAATTCTTTGAGAAGAGCCGATGCGCCGCTTATATGCGGACATGACATTGATGTGCCGGAAATTATATTGTACTTGACGACTCGATTATCGCTCGCTAGTTTTGTTGGAGAAGAAGCTTCACTCCAGGCTGCTAATATGTTGAGCCCTGGGGCCGTGATATCGGGCTATACATTTTGCAGGAAAAAACGAGCATTCAGCATCTCTAGTGACTTCAGAAAAAGAAAAAAAAAACAGGGCGACAACCGAATGTTTTGTACCTTGAGAACATCGGGCGAAAGTGTGCTGGGTCCTCTGCTGGAGAAAGCAGCCATGAAAGGCGCGGGTTTAGCGTCCAAGACAGTCGTAGCTGGCACGATGTGTGCTTTTGGTTGTTTTGTCAACTTTATGTATTTCAGAATGTCGAGAGCGTTCTCGTAGTTAACAGCAGTTGCGGGAAGAATATGGGCATCGGCTGCTAGTTCATTTCCGTTGGCTTTGCTATTTCCTAAGATGAAGCCAATGCCACCGGCTCTTTTGACCTCCATGCCTTTGCCTACTCTCGTCCCGTTTCCTCTCAAACAGAGTACGATTTTTCCCTTTGCCTTTTTTGGAGAAAGGGAGCCTGGCAAGCATTGCCTGTGTCCAATTTCAAGCAAATATATCATCAGTAAAGAGCAGTTGATTCCAATGCTGATGGAGTTTGTTGCTTCAAAGAGCAATTGATTCCAATGTTCTTTTTTTTTTTTTTTTTTTTTTTTTTTTTTTT
>CACSLK010024540.1:15158123-15174978 GCA_902706635.1 Striga hermonthica | reverse complement strand
ACTTCTCGCACACAACTCCAATTCGCACGAAACTTGGACCAAAATTCTCCTCATTGATTCTCTTCGTCCCGGTATGGCTTTGTCGGATTTTTCGGGTTGGATGGCCCGTCTCCTCTTCTCGACAAGTTGGACCTAAACAACACCAAAACAAAAGAGAAAACGCGCAAAAATACGAAAGCACTATACAATAACAAAAATACACAAAACACGATAAAATGGACCGGTCGACACTAAAACGAACCTAAAAACTATAAAATAAAGCACACAAAACACAATAAAATAAGGACAAAAACACAATAAACACTAATTCCAAATTATATACATATAAATACTCTTAAAGTATGGCTAGATACTTTACTTATTTTTAATATATTTTCTTTAAAAATATTTTTATACTCATTATGACCTCTTAATGTTAATTGAAAGTCCATATTTTCAAAAAGAGCAACATATAATTATCTAAATTATTTGGAACTCACATTGTTTAAATCTTGCACAATCGTCAAACGATGTCAGAAAAAAATACTGAGTGAATCCTTACACTTTCATGTATATTAGTTGCATACACTATCTTTTTTGATAAAAATATTTTTTAAACTCTACTTTAATGAAATGCACCTTTTAACTAAACTATACAGTACATAATTTATAATATAATAAAAATAAAAATTAATGTTAGTTACCATTATTATTTTTTCTAATCAATTTATTATTGTGTTCAAATATTTTCTATAACTCTGTTCAAAGTTGATTTATTTTATAATATATATTTGATTACTACATTCAATTGTTTTTAGTTAACTGAATTTTATTTGTCATTATTCATACTTATAATTTTACTATATCTTATACTAATCGTTGTAATTACAGTTGTATTATTATAAAAATATCAAATGTAAAAGATATTTGAAGCAATCAAATTCATTTATTTGGCAATATGTCTTCGCATTTAATTTTTTTAATGTTCATCATTGTTCTATTATCGAGTAGTTTTTATCATTATATTTTCGGTTTATAAGTTTTTTATTCTTGTTAAAAATTGACTTTTTTGATAAAAAAATATTTTTTAAACTTTATAGTACATAATTTATAGATTTATAGTATAATAAAAATTAATATTACTTAGAATTATTATTTTTTATAATGAATTTATTATTGTGTTCAAATATTTCTTATAGCTCTATTTAAAGTTGACATATTTTATAATATATTTGATAACTACGTTCAATTAATTTTATAATATATTTGATAATCATTGTAATAATAGTTTTATATTATAAATATATCAAATGTAAAAGATATCTTAAGCAATCAATATTCATGTATTTGGCATTACGTCTTTGCATTTAATTTTTTTAATGTTCTTCATTGTTCTATTGTACAGTAGTTTTTATCACTATATTTCAGTTTATAAGTTTTTTATTCTTTTTTAAAATTTTGATAAATTTTTTAACTTTACTTTAATGAAAGAAACCTTTTAACT
Source organism: Striga hermonthica (assembly GCA_902706635.1). Lineage (NCBI taxonomy): Eukaryota > Viridiplantae > Streptophyta > Magnoliopsida > Lamiales > Orobanchaceae > Striga > Striga hermonthica. Next base: position 15,173,495 of record CACSLK010024540.1, on the reverse strand, counting down.
AAACTATGTAGTAAATAATTTATAAATGTATAGTATAATAAAAATAAAAATTGATATTAGTTGGCATTATTATTTTTTTCTAATCAAGTTATTATTGTGCTCAAATATTTCTTATAGCAATTAAATATAAATATTAATAAAAATAATAAAAGTAAAATATTAACATACTTTTTATATTTTAATAATTGCTAATATTTTATAAATTCATGTGCAAAATTTATATTTTGTTTTCTTTCATATTATGTCATGTGTTTTTTTCTTATTAGTTTTATTCTTATCTAATTTGCGTTTTTGTTGTACAGATAATACATTTCTTGACTAAATTACAAAAAATTACCATTTGGTAAGCTAATGTCATAGTTTTGGTGTTCTGTACAGTATCAAACAAACACATTTTGATAATTTTAAAAGTTTGTTCAAATTTTAATATTACTGAAAATGCGGAGTGAAAAAAAATTCAAAAGGGGATATTGTGATAAATAAAATGCATTGATAATTAGCTACTCTCCAAAGGTTACGCAAGTGGAGAGTCTGGTCGCTAGAATGTAGTTTCCTCTTTACTTAGGTATTTAAATCATTATTATATTAATTAATAATTAAAAATATTAGTATAGATGAGTATTAAATTACAAATTTGACATTATAGATATGACAAAGTAAGGGTATTGTAGGCATATCATATTTTTACAGATTCATTGGCTCTTTTATAATAGTATAGATTTGTTCAAATTTTAATATTACTGAAAATGCGGAGTGAAAAAAAATTCAAAAGGGGATATTGTGATAAATAAAAGGCATTGATAATTAGCTACTCTCCAAAGGTTACGCAAGTGGAGAGTCTGGTCGCTAGAATGTAGTTTCCTCTTTGCTTAGGTATTTAAATCATTATTATATTAATTAATAATTAAAAATATTAGTATAGATGAGTATTAAATTACAAATTTGACATTATAGATATGAAAAAGTAAGGGTATTGTAGGCATATCATATTTTTACAGATTCATTGGCTCTTTTATAATAGTATAGATATATATTTTTTTTTTTGGTCCAGGGACCTTCCGGTTTCCGGATCCACAGGGGAACCGACTAATCCGTAATCGAGCCGGGTAGGACCACAAGGGCGGCAAAGCTCTCTCTCAAGAGTTTTAACACTGCTGCATTCCCAGGACTCGAACACAAGACCACTGGTTAAGCTGGAAAAGACTCAAGCCATCTCATCCAAGCGCTCTTGGGTTATATATATATATATATATTTTGTTGCTTAACAATAATTATCTCTTAATGCTATTAAATTTGTTCATCAGATTTTGTATCACATAGAATTGAACTATTTACATTGTCACCGAATTTGAATTGGGGTAAATGTGAATAAGTTCATATGCGTTTTTTTTTTAAAGTAATTTTCATATGAGTATTCTTCTTAGGGGGTGAACATAGATGCGGTTCAATACAAATTATATCGAATCGAGAACTTTAAAGATCAAAATTTTAAATTTTTTAAAATTAAATTGCAAAGCAACATAAAAAAATAAAAGAAAAAAGAAAGAAAAACCAAACCCCGGTAGAAAATATTTTACTTTACAAATTACCGGACCGCACCACAACGAATTGCACATAGTTCACCTCATCATCCTTTTGCTTTTCTCTTGGTGTTTCTATAGTCGAATTGAACCGCACCAAATTGCACATTGGCTTTTGGTTTTGTTCACACCTATTCTTGTGCAAACCTATTAGTTACTCCTGAAGTTCTTCACTAAATAAAATGTCTAGTTCAATTAGAAAAATTATAGGGAGATGTTACGGTCCTGTTACAGAATCATTTCATCGTGGTTTGTAACCGTTAGATAAACTATTCTAGAAGATTACATGATGATCTAACGGTTACAAACACCAACGGAATGGTTCCGTAACAGGACCGTAACATTTCCTAAAATTATAACTTGGTAAGGCCAATAATGTTGCTGCATGTTAATGTGGCGGTTTCTTTGTTTGTTTTTGCATGAGTGATTTATGCAAGTTGTGAGAAAACTGGACAAATGAAATATGGAGAAATCATCAAAACATGTAAGATCCTATAATCTTAGGTCAGATATTAGTTATATTTTGGCCCATGTCAATTTTATGAATACATTAGAAAAACAGCATCAAATTGATAGGAATTGAAAAAAGAAAAATACATTGAAAAGTGTTGTTAGAATATAAACTTGTGAGTTGTCCCACATCATCTATACAAGAAAAATAGGTCAATTTATAAGCCTAGTGGGCTGCTATTCATACCATCAATCAATAGTTTTTAGATGGAACACCACTAAGGTCAATCTAGACTGACCCTGCTTTGGTGTGCTTCACGTTCGTGTGACCGCACTCGTCAACCCTGTTTCTTCAAATGTCTCAAATTCTTTTGTTGATCGAAGAATATTATAAATTAAATGCAGATGTTATTATTTGTGGATAATATAAATTTTATTCCTTTATTCTATTGTCAATTAATTTCTTCATTAATATGATTTTCATTTATGTTTGGAGAAAATATATTGTATATTAATTTGGTGTATTATAATTTTGGAAGATGCTATACAGTTCCATTACGGAACCATTCCGATGGGGTTTGTAACCGTCGAGAATAGTTGATCTAACGGTTAAAAACTCCGACGGAATAGTTCCGTAACAAGACCGTAGCATTTCCCTATAGTTTATAAGTAGTGCTGTTAAATTAAACGAGTCTGGATCGGCTCGACTCGTTAAAGCTCGGTTCAGCTCGAGTTCGAAGCCTTAACAAGCCGAGCTCGAGCTCATTTAAAGCTCGTTTGGTTAACGAGCCGAGCTCGACTCGGCTCGATAAGGCTCGTTAAGGTTCGAAAAGTGAAATTTATGTAATTTTTTATAGTTCGACTCGTTAAAGCTCGAGATCGGCTCGTTAAGGCTCGAGCTCGAGGCCTTAACGAGCCGAGCTCGAGCTCGATTTTTTGGCTCGTTTACTTAACTAGTCGAGCTCGGCTCGGCTCTGTTAAGAGATCGAGCTCGAACTCAAACACCTTAAGCTCGAGCTCGGCTCGGCTCGGCTCATTTACAGCCCTATTTATAAGTAGGTTGAAAGCAAGTTGAATTAGAGAGGGCCTAAATGCTAATGACAGTGAAAGATGGAGGACCTTATTCTAAAGGCGTGCTTTAGGGAAAATCTTCATGATTCTTTCGTTTTCTACATTGTCTTATCCTAATTTTTTGGCATCTTGCTATCATCTACAATTCTACATATCTTAAACATTGCATCTATGTCAACTCTCAACTTTCTATCTTCGAAAAAAAACAAAGCTCTATGTAGACATGGCCAGCCCGACCCACGGACCGGCCTGCCCTAGCTGGTTTTTGAACCGGCCCATAAGCCCTTAAGGGCCGGTTACGGGTCATGTTGAACTCATTTTCGACCCGCCGGGCTAGACGGGGCCGATTCTCGGCCCGAGTTTTCCGACGGGTCACGGTTATAATTTTATTTTTTCTATTTTTTTTAAGAATATTGAACCACCGGGCTAGGCCGGTTCAATGAATTAGCCCTTAGATATAGGTGGGCCGGTTACGGGCCTAGAATTTCAGACCCATCAACTGGCCGGACCGTGAACCGGCCCGGAATTTGGCCACGTCTAGCTATATGGTTTCTAATTTGTGACGTAAAAAGTACACATCATACAATAAAAAAAAAATGTTACGAAGTTGTAAAAGTCACTAGACATATTAAAACTTTTTTTTTTTTGGCTAGACTATTAGATGGTCAGACTCGTCATATTATCTGAATAAAAATATATACTAATATTATTATATGTCATATTTCTATTTATTTTATTTTTTAAATTTACATTTTTTAATGAAAATCTGCATATTTGCAAAAAAAAAAAAAGGTATAATGGTTAAATCGGTCTAACTCAAGACTAACGGAGAAAAAAAATCCAATTATACTTATATTATTAAGTGATGTTACTTATTCGTTCGAAATAGAATTATAAAAATATTCATAAGGAATAAAATATATAAAACATTAAAAATAATAAATGTGTATTGCGTAAAAACTTATGTAACTAGTAAAATTTAATTGGTGTATTCTAAATGAAAATAAATATTCATATTTGTAAATTCAATAACAATTAGCTAAGTAATTAAAAGGTTTTAAAATTTGGAAGTATTGAAACAAAATAATATACACACACACACATATTAATTAAGTAAATATAAGATTGTTATGTATTGTGAATAAAATAAAATAAAATACAATAATGCATAATTAAATCAAATAATATTATTTCATGATATATACATATTAAATATATTAAATTGCGCGCACTTATGGTAAATCTTTTTCCAGCTTATGATACAATTATAATACTAAGATCTAATTAATTCTCACCATATGCATGATAAAAATAATGTGCTTAATACATGAGTGGTAACCATTTTTTTTTTTTATTTTATATATTATTTTACTTTACATATAACTATTTCTTTTTTTTTTTTTCATTTTTTATATTACATTGATTATGTGACCATGAAATACAATGCACGAGATTTATGTAAAAAGTTAGACTAGTTACCTTGATCTATATATAGTATAGTCGAGTTGGTAAGTAATTTTCATCACTTTGCCTTTTACTTTAACTAGTATGAATCCCGTGCGATGCACGGGTAAGAAATATTCATTATATTTATTTTAAATGCTCATTAAATAATATTTATAAATTAAAATATGAAAGCAATATGCAATACAATTTACATATATTAATTAATTGAAAATGTTATACGAATTTTATATCGTGCAAAATTACATAAAAACGTGTATTTAAAATTAGTACACAACTCGTATGGTACACATAACTAATAATAAATTATATTATATTAATTTCAGAATAAGTGTCATTTTAAAGCATGTCAATTTAAAAATAGTACACAACCCGTATGGTGTGCATAACTGATAATAAATTACATTATATTCATTTCAAAATAAGTGTCATTTTAAATTTTCTATAAATAAATTTGATTTGACTACAATGTGATTCCATAAAATAATTATTTTAGTAAAATTTTATCATATATTTAAAAATCTATGTGAATAATTAGTATACTATAAAACTTATATTGTTCATTAATTAAAATAAATTTGTTATTGCATAAACTCTCAAAAACAAAAAAGTTACGTAGTTGAGTAATTTATTAAACTATAAATAATTGACTATTTCATTTACGTCTAAGTTAATATTGACTCGTAAGTTATGAATAATTACTTATTTGACTCTTAAATTTGAAACTCAAATTTAGACTACACAATAAATTCCCTTATATATATCACAGTTTTATAGATTTGTTGTCGTTATGTTTTAAATTTTATTAATCTGTATTTGTTCAAAGATGTTTCTGATTTTCAAGAGGAATACATATCAATTTGTCAAATTATCATCAATATCTTATGACAAGTTATTATAATAATATGTTGAAATCTGAGAATTATATCACCTTAATTTTATAACAAATCAGTTTAAAATTTGACTTTCATACCCATACAAAATAAAACTTATACCTCCCAATAACAAAAAATATTATTTGATGGTGTTCTTAACTTTTTCTTCATGACTCCTCACGAACTTTTCATCAGTACAGAATATTTATTTCTTCTTTATGTTTTTCTTGATTTTCGATGAGTAGCGATGGAATAACAACTCATTGTGTATGTTGTTTTTATTGGCAAATTGTACATTGATTTAATGAGCAATGCTCACACATTGGTAATGTGAATATGTTCAAAAAAATACATCATCAATGTGTGCATGCCACAGAAGCGGTGGACATATTAACATGTGTCCACCGTGGGTAGGTGAGCATTACTCTTGGTTTAATAGGTGAAAGAAAAAGATCTCAAGTGGATATTAGATGATTGGAAGGTTAGAATGATATTATCCAAAATTTTGAAATATTGTTCACGTACATTATTAAAATTTGGAATGATTTGATATTATCCATCAAACTAAAGAAAGAACATTTGTTGTATCTCTTTATTTTAGTGTTAAAAAAAAAATGGGCTCAATTATTTTTTTTTCCATGGGTACCGATATTAATACATAAGCTTATCCATTTCAAAATTTTATTAGTTAAATATTCATTGGAAGGCAATATTCTTTTAAAAAAATATAACTTTTTCATAAGTAAAGCCTTGATTTTGAAAAAAAAAATGATTTAACTTTAAACATCATAGTTAAACAAATTTTAGAAAATAAAGATACAAACAATTAACTAACTAAGTCTATATTAAAAAGAATCAAGATAAAATTTAAGACATATCCTTAAAGCAATTTTTTTAAAAAAATAAATAAATTTTTGGCATAAGATTTGGCCTTGATTTTTGGAAATATTTGAATTTATAATTTAAATATCTTCACTAATCAAAATTTCAAAAAAGAAAGATAAGATTCACTAACTAAAGCAGTATTTGGAAATGAATTGAAAAATAAACTAATTATATTTTAAATTATCACTTAGCTTAGAGATGATCTTATTAAATTATAATCATACTAAACTCTAAATATTATTACGCGGATTTTTCTAATTTATTTTTTCATTTTGATGTTATATGATGCTTAGGAAACAAACTATTACCACACTTAAGATCAAAGACACCCTCCATATTAAAAATTTATGTTAATAAACGAAACATGCATAAAATAACATGGTACTTGATTGAAGGCAAAAGAAATAAATTTATCGTTCAATAAAATAACTTACCTATTTGTATTATTTTGAAAAAATGTTCACGTACCTTATTTGATTTATTCTATTCTCAAATTCATTGGTTGTACTAATTATTATTTAATATGGAATGTTGCAGATTTTAATTGTAATGGAAATAGTGATATATTAGTAGATAAATATGTTTCTATAATAAATTAAAATTACCTTAAAATAAATAAAAAAAAAAAATTGAAATTCAAAATTAAATCTTTATTGGCGGGATTTTTCAAAAAAAAATTACCAATATTAGTAACTTTAAAAATTTAGGCGGGATTTCTCCTTCTATTTCAAGTAAATGTCAAACCTTTTTATATTTATATAGATTCTCCTTAAGCTTTGATGGTAATTATTAGGAGCCATTCTATTATTCTAAGTGTTTTCTCCCTACTTTTTATTTGCTTGACGTGAGTTTTCAATAATGAGGCTTACCCCAAGTTATATAGGCAAGTGAAGGGAGTTCTTTTTTAGCTCCTTACTTTTAGGCTATGTTTGGTAAAATTAGCTGATAAGCTAGCTGATAGCTGATAAGCTAGCTTATAGCTTATATGTAATTTTTGAGCTTATAGCTTATAGCTTATGACTTATAGCTGAAAAGCTAGCTTATATGATAAAATGTGTTTGGTAAATTAGCTGATAAGTTAAATGAAATAAAAAAATTCAACTAGCTTATTTGAAAAGCTACCTAAAGTAGCTTATGAAATAAGCTCGAGTTTTTTAAAAAAGCTCGTCCTACCAAACGAGGCTTATTTTAAACAGGGAGCTTATAAGCTAACCAAATAAGCTAAAAACTAGCTTATTTGGCTTACCAAACATACCCTTAAGCTTTAACTTCCCTCACACCGTTTATCCATTAAGGTTGTGTTTGGTAAGTATTTAAGTTAGCTTATAACTTATTTAGTTAGCTTAGTTATGTTAAATAAGTTAGCTTATAGCTTGTTTGGTTACCTTATAAACTCCCTGTTTTCAAATAAGCTCCGCTTGGTAGGACGAGCTTTTTTAAAAAGCTCGAGCTTATTTGATAAGTTTTGTTGAATAGCTTTTTAAATAAACTCGTTAAAATTTTTATTTCAGCTAGTTTATCAGCTAATTATTAATTTTACCAACACTTTAATCATATATGCTACTTTTCAGCTATAAGTCATTAGCCATAAACTATAAGCTAAAAAATAATTGATAAGCTATAAGCTAAGTTATCAGCTATCAGCTAGCTTATCAGCTAGTTTTACCAAATATTGCATATAAGCTTCTTTTATTCAAATAAGTTTGATTTGGTAGCTAGGAAGAACTTTTTTACAAAGTTCGAGCTTATCTCATAAACTTCCATGGGTAGTTTTTCAAATAAGTTCATTCAAATTTTTATTTCAGGTAGTTTATCAGCTAATTTTATTAAACACATTTATCATATAAGCTAAATTTTTAACCATGAGTCACATGTTATCAGCTATAAGCTCAAAATTCTCTTAAAAGTTATAAGTTAGCTTATCAGGTAGGTTTACCAAACATATCCTAAAAGAGTGTCAACCAGTCCATTCTATGTTTTTTTCTAGGTTCTTTTAGTTGGCTTGTTTCTAGGTTCTTTTTCTTGTTAACCAGTCCATTCTGAGTTTTTTCATGTATTTCACTCTTGTTTTGTGTTTTTGTGTTTTGACGGATTTTTTCGTGTCTTTTGGTGTATTTTTAGGTCTATCTTGGAGGTTGAAGGTAAACAGTTGAGCCGAGTCCCGAGAACATGAACAAACGTTGAGCACGTGTCACGATAGAGCAAATTCCGAGCCATTGTCGAGTAATTTCGAGCTTTTGTTTATTCATTTTGAGTCATTGTTGACGATATAAGCGCGAGCACAACATGGGAGTAGCCCGTTGGCCTAGCATACGTCTTCACCACCAAGCGAGTGAGCCCGTTGTCCGCCTAGCGAGTTCAAGCACATCAGTTTGCCTAGCGAACCAGTTCACCACCGAGCAAGTGTCCCTAATTAAATGTGTGTGCTTCTAGTGTGTGTTTGTGTTGTAACTATAAATAGACTTGTTACTCTGTATTTTTAACAATGTCCCTCATTACCCAACTTTTTAGTTGAAAAATTAGTTTTTTTCTCTCCTTTCTCTCTAGTTCATGTTTGGAGCTTCAAGACTTGAATTTTCCGGCAACGTCATATTTAGTAAAGTTTCGAGTTTTTCGCGTTTATTTCGTCCGGACATGTAATAGGGAAGTAAGTACCTAGATTAGGACTTATTATTTTGCATTTGCTCTATTTTGCTTTCTAAGTGTTAAAGGTGAAAATGGTGTATCGATCGGAGTTCATGTGGATTGACTCGGTTTTTGTTAAAGTTTCTAGCTTTCATTTTCTTTTGCTCGTCTAGTGCGATTAGTTGGTTAAAGTTTAAATCTTTCAAGGTAAAAATCAAGACTTTGTTAAAAAGTCGGTTATTTCATAAATGGATATTTAACTTTAGCTTCTAGTTATGTTAGACGTAGCTTGTTTCTCTTTGTTTATGTCTTTTCTCATGTTTAGAAGACTCCGAGTTCGATAAAGCTCCAATCTTTAGTCAAAGTTTGCATGTTTAGGTAATAATTGCTTAGGTAAAATTAGTTTAAAGTCACCCATTTTAATCTTGTTAGCATGTTTAGGATCTTGTTTTCGATTTTTGTGTTTTTAACGAATAGCTAAGTGAACGAAGCTCCGAATAGTCTTCCTCGAGAGACACGATGTAACCCCCCGTTAATTTTTAAAGAAAATACTGAATATTTCCAATTATCAGAATTTTCAAAAACGTGTATATTTTTTCGAAATTCATTATCCAATTAAATTATTTTTTTTTCGGGCATTACTCAACATCAAACAATCATACTCACATAACTTACAACATAATTTAAGCCAGATAACGTACATATAACATCAAACAAGTCATAAACCAATATCTGCAGTCTCGAATCATAAGTTATACCAGAACAATAAATCCCGATAATCAATGACATAATCTCGAATCATAACCAAACATATCCAGTTCAACATATCAAAATTCAACATACAAGCTTTTGATAATAAATATTTACTTTAAGCGGAAACAAAAAACATTTCAAATAATACAAGAAAGTATGACCCCGCTCGCCCGTCTTTCACCGCTGCCACAAGCTCAACCCGAAAGGGGAAAAAATAGTGGGGGTGAGCAAACCAACTAGCCCACCGTGGGAATATCATGTAGTCTATTCAATATAATGACTTAAAATCATAATCGCAGCATGAACACAAATCGTCTAGCCTACTTTCTATACCGCCCTACGCTCGTGTGTACACCCCTAACCGTCGGGACACAACCCATTCACGGAGCTAAACCATCGGGACAAGCCCATTCACGGGAGAAACCTCTCATTAGGCACAAATAGGAAAACGTCAAAACTTCATCAACGTGAGAACCTCTCATAAACAAACGGTTCACATGCATATATTAATTATCAAGGCAAGCAATTATAAAGTATAACATACATGGTAAGGTTTATCAACACCCACCAACCTTAACTGAAGATATACTACGATGGAGAATAAAAGCACGTGATGTTGCAAGAGGGCTCGACTCCTCTTAATCTATAAATTAGGAATTAATTACTATTGGTCTTTTTTTATTTTTATTTTTATTAACAAACAAATAGAACACACCAAGCAGACAATTAAGGCAGATAAGGACAAACAAAGCAAACAACTCTCTTTAAACATAAATAAATCTAAGCATGCTTCTAAGTTCTAACTCTTTTTGAAAACTGAAACTCATGTTCAACAAGCTCTGTATTAATCACATAAAGGCAGTCTAAAACGCGATGTACTTTGGCTTGAAATCATTTTAGCAAGCAGAGCACGAAACAACACAAACCACCTGCTAAACATCTTAACATGGTTCATCAAACACAACAAAACATAGCCAAAACTCAGCAACAAAAGAGGCCAAAATCACAACACAACCCGCCTCTCCTTTGGCTCTCTTTCTCAAACCCAAAAGCAATTGACTAAGGCCAACACATACGAAGTTAAAACCTCTGAGTCTGACACAATATCAGCATGTCGGATGCACTATGAAACCCAACACAACTCGTTATAATCAAAACAAATAGCAACTCTTCTTCCCTTTAATTTTTATCAACTAAGCATGTGTTTCAAAACTAAGATTTAACAATACCAACGGCATGAAAATCAGCATGCTTCAGCACCAAGAGAACACGTGATAACATCCTCACCATAACACAATATAAGCAAGGCAAATTACATCTTGCAAAGGTTTCATAAACTCTAAGCATGCTTATAAATAATAATAAAAAAAATGACTGAACTTAGTGCCTTAAAACTCATAAATTTAGCACATAAAATAGCACAACTCAAAGCACCTCTTTCCTTTTCAAGACTAAGGCATGAAATCCAACATTTCAAACTGAACAATAAGCACATATAAGCCATCAAAAGCTCGGCCAAAAGAGGTACTAAGCTCAGCCAATAATACCTCTAGTCGCGAATAAAAATAGGGAAAGAGGTTCGGGTCTCGGCTACGAGTTCTCGGACGTCAGTCGCTGCTCTCAGTCCGCTGCTGCCGTGCCCGACATTCGTCTCCGTCACGCGCCGCTGTTGTCTGTTGTCGGCCCTCCGACACTGCTCTCGGTCCATCGATAACGGTGCCTCAGCCGCAGGTAAGAGTTCGGCCTCGGGCGTGCTCGGGAAAACTGCTCAGTCGCGGACAGAGGTCCCCTTCGCTGCTGATGTACTAAACTCCCGACCAGTCACAACTCACGGACGACGTATGCGATTCTCGGTGGGGCTGCTGTCCACTCCTCGTCGCCGGAAGTCGCTGCTCGAACGTCGCCGAAACCGCCCAGCCGCACGAAGGTCGTAGAACGCAGGTCACTGGGCTGCTTTGAGCGAAGGTCACGGCCCGTCGCTGTTGCTTGTTATGTCGTCTCGCCTGCTCTCAGCCGCCGGAATTAGGGCTTCGGTCATCGGTGGTTATCGCCCTTCGTCAGCCGCGCCTGCTCGCCTGGAAGTCACCGGAAGACAGAGCTCCATCTCGATGCTCTCGACGGTGGTGGCTTCAACGCGACCGGACGATGGTCGGAGAAGATGATGGCTGGGGGAAGGTCGCCGGAATCGCAGCTTCAGTCGGGAAGAGAGAGGGACGGCGAGAATAAATTCAGATGATGAGGGAGATGAAGGCACGCAGCAGAAGAAGAAAAGAAAAAAGAAATGTGTGATGGCGATTGGAGGTTTAGGACTTCAGATAAAGGTTATTGGGCCAACCAAATGGGCTGAAAGTGTAACTCATTTGGGTCAGACACTTCAAAAATAAACGGACTGAAAATAAATCCATTTGGACCGAAACTTGATAGCATTAAGATGAATTTGCACCCTATACTATCAAATATATTTTATTCTATACATTTAAATCTAATTGATTTTTATTTGCAAAGATGCAAAATCACCCTAAAATAATTACACATATACTAGAATTCAAATTTAGTGATTTTATCTTATCTTTTGATTATGGAAGGAGACGGATTTAATGAGAATTTATGCTTTTAACTCTCATACCACAAAACACTAATTTCTCCATAGTGGCTAATTCACATAACCGCCAAAAACCAATAATAAAAAAAATCCATCCACAACAACAACAACAACAACAAAGCTTTTTAGTCCCAAACAAGTTGAGGTAGGCTAGAGATGAAACTCAAGAGAAACAACGGTAATAAAAACAAAAAACAAAAAACAAAAAAAAAAATGTAGGATTCTGAAGATGTAGGATTCTGAAGAGCTTTTCACAGATCCTGCGGTGGTGCAACCAACGCCAGTTTCCTCAGATCTCGAAATCTCATCAAACTTTTTCAGCCATGGACACTGCTGCGACACAATCAATTTCGGTGACGAAATCAACCAAAGTCTGCATCATTTGCTTTTGCTCTTACTGTTACTCTGATAACGGGGTTCCGTCGTACGCCGTAATGATCGCCGAAGTGCAACCGGAAGCCGGCGGCGATGTTAGTGATGAGTCTTCAGTCATCTCTGTTAGTGATGTGTCAGTCATGTCCATTCGCCCCACGTTTCTTATCGATAGAACCTATTTGGACGACATCTACAATTTATGCGTTCTGAATTCGACCCAATACACGGTCGAGATGGGCATCCCTACCATCGACGGATCCCTGCGACGGAAATCGGTATAAACCTGCGATCTGTCGCTGTACCTGAAAGATGGCGGCGACGTCGGCGGTGACATCCTGATTTTGGGTAAAGACGTGCTGCTGGCCTTGCCGGAAATGATGTACCCTACAGTATATGTACAACTTTTTTGAGAATTTATTTTTCTTTGATTTATTTTAGAGTATATGTACAATATATCTATAGTATATGTATAATATATGTTCACAGCAGCATATGTTGGATGATGCGTGTATAGACATGAAGTATATGTGGTGCGTATAGGGAGTATATGTTCAGTATATTAGAAGATTTTGTTTTTTTTTGTAAATTGTTCAGTATATGTTGTGTATATGTGGAGTATATGTTCAGTATATTAGATTTTATTTTATTTTATTTTTTTTTATTTATTTATTTTTTTGTACAGGGAATATAAGTAACCCGTTATAATATGTTTATAAACTATATAAATACTTTTATGTGTAAAAGTAAAAAAAAAAAAAGAAAACAATAAGACATAATTTTTTGATGTAAGACATGTTTTTCATTGCAACGTATACTGAATATATACTAACATAAACGCAACATATACCCATATGGACAGCTGCGTGAATTACAATACATGATTTTATCTCTCTCCATTAAAAACTTACAAGCTGCATTAAATAAGGAATTAAATGAGTTAGCTATTAATAGATATGGTAACTGCTTTTAGGCATTAATGTAGTTATATATTATCTATTGGGTAGAAATGTAATTATTTGTTTATGAATTATATTTTTGCAATATTTTTATAATCTTGTAACATAGACGAAAATTTCTCTATAATTAACTCCAATTGGGCCGAGAATAATAACATGATAAGGCCAAGGAAATACAACTAAATTGACCGAATTAATTTATCATAAAGGATCGAAAATTAATTCAAACAGGCCGGAATAATTGACTCCAATTGAGTCGAAATAACTAGCAATAATGGGACGAGAGTAAAAAAAGTTAAGATTGGGTCGGGTCCAAGGTTCGAAAAAATATCAAGAACGGTTCTTAAACTGCGCGATTAAACCGCAAGTATAACTAAACGAACTAACTAATAAATAAAATCAATTCTACCAAGCCAAACACATATCATACAAATAAGGGAAAATTTCCAAACTAGTCTCACAGGTATAGGGGGGTGACATTTTTGGTCCCAACGGAATTCAAAAAATATTAATAGTCCTGCAGCTTTTGAAAAATAATCAAAAGTAGGACATTTTTCAATTTTCCGGCCCGGAATGCCACGTGGCACACACGTGGCGGGACTATTTAAGATTTTATGGATTCTTTTGGGACAAAAAATGTCACCTCCCAAAACCTGTGGGACTAATTTTGATTTTTTTCCTTGCCATTGTACTCAGCCACGTCAGATGAATGTGGCCACGTGGCATTCCGGGCCGGAAAATTGAAAAAAGTCCTACTTTGATCATTTTTTAAAAGCTGCGGGACTATTAATATTTTCTGGATTCCGTTGGGACAAAAAATGTCACCCCCTATACCTGTGGGACTAATTTTGAATTTTTCCCTACAAATAATATAACGCACATATGAATATGAGGAAAATGCAATTATATAAAAGAAATAAGGACAAGAACATGAAGACGAACACATAACAATAATTAAATTGCACGAAATAATAAAATAAAATGAAATAAAACCAAACAATAATATAAATGCAAGCAATAATATAAGAGCACGTAAATAAAATTATAAACGTGAGCAAATAAAATAATAAACTCGGGAAACTCATATATAATGAATGGGGCGCTACACACAACCCAAGGTCGAAATTTATTCCGTACTCGACTAAAACTACCAAAGCCACCAAGTATGTACATAGCCAAATCATTATGAGAAACATGGTGACCAACAGAATGCAACTCATCAGATATGGTGCGCATTTTGAGAATATAATCATCCGTTGAAAGATCGCCTTTCTTCAGAGTTTGCATTTGAAATTTAGATGTAGAACACGAGCCTTAGATTGAGTATGAAACAACTGAGAGAGAACTGACCAAACCTCAGCCGAAGACAAGCGACGAGTAATAATGTGACGTAGCATGGATTCAGTAATTGAAGCAAGCATCCAGCTAAGGATAAATTGATCAGTGCAAATCCACTGCGTATACGCCGGATTAATCGCCGGTACAGAAGAGCTGGTAGCGCCGGTGCAGTGGAATCAAGCAAAAACTCCTCAAATCCATGAGCTCGAACAGTGGACAAAATCCGAGCCTTTCAATACGAGTAATAGGTGCGATCCAAACGCAAAGGGAGAGGAATGAGATGAGGTAGCAGCACAGGCTACGAAACAAAGTGCCGCTTGTTTTGTTTAACTTTATTGTGCTTAATTAGTTTGTGGACTATTTTGCGTAGTCTTATACTTTTTTTTTTTTTTTTTTTT
>CACSLK010024540.1:15098277-15111429 GCA_902706635.1 Striga hermonthica | reverse complement strand
ACCTAAACAACACCAAAAAGACAAGAAAAGTACGCCGAACCACAAAAACACAATACGTGAATAAAAATGCACGAAACACGATAAAATGGACCGGTTGACACTAAAACGAACCTAAAAACACTAAACTCAAGCACATAAAACACACGAAAATAAGCACAAAAACACAATAAACACGGCTCGCCATCGAGGATCGGCCACGACATCAACAAAAGTACGAGGCTCAACAGCGGAGGCGACAACAACAAAAAAAAGTCGATGAGCTGGAGAGAATGAATCACAAGAAACATAATGTGCTATGGGATAAGACGTACCGAAGGATAGAGATGATTGAGGAGAAGTAGTGGGGGGTACAGTCGAGAGTCTGACAGTGTCAACCACAAAATCCTTCAGCCGAGTGGAAGGAACCTTAGTCTGATGACCACGACCCAAGGGCTCCACCGGA
The DNA here is from genome assembly GCA_902706635.1 of Striga hermonthica. Taxonomy (NCBI): domain Eukaryota; kingdom Viridiplantae; phylum Streptophyta; class Magnoliopsida; order Lamiales; family Orobanchaceae; genus Striga; species Striga hermonthica. The sequence continues at coordinate 15,110,987 of CACSLK010024540.1, read as the reverse complement.
AGAGTGGGAGGCGTAGTGGTAACAGAACCCCCCCCCCCCCCCCCCCTCGGTCATCAGATATGTCCATATCAGTAGCATAAAGACCCAGTATCAGGATAAGCATGAGGCAGAGAGACAACCTGAAGATCCTCATCCTCATCCGGCGCAGAAAAAACCGGCACAACAAAAGGCGGTGGCAAAGGATCTGGCTTAGACGAGTCTGATTGATATGGGAATTCAGTTTCAAGAAACTCCATAGTACGAGAGACAACGAACATCTGACGATCCAGATCATACAAACTCCACCCCTTTTTTTTCCAAAAGGATAACCAACAAATAGACAACGATGACTCCGAGACATAGCAAAAACACGCAAATGAGACAAGGAAGGAGACGAACCATAAAGAATCTCATATGGTGTTTTACCATGTAAAATTGAGGAAGGAGTCCGATTTATCAGATAGACCGCAGTCAAAACACAATGACCCCAAAAAGGAAGAGGTAGATGAGCCTAGAAACGCAAAGCACGAGCTACATTGAGAATATGCTGATGTTTACGTTCCACACGCCCATTCTGTTGAGGGGTGCCTACGCAAGAAGTTTCATGCAAAATCCCTTGACGACAAAAATAAGAGGCCAAACACATGAACTCGCTTCCATTATCACTACGAACAACACGCACCGATTTATCAAATTGTCGTTTAATCATAGAAAACAATTTAGCAGTGTGGAAGCAACCTCCGTCTTATCATTGAATAAATAAACCCATGTTCCACGAGAACAATCATCCACAATAGTGAGAAAATATCGTGCACCAGAGAAAGACGGAACACGATACGGACCCCACAAATCACAATGAATCAAATAAAAAGTCTCATGACTAACTGTCTGACTGAGAGGAAAACTGCGACGATGTTGTTTAGCATGAAAACAAGCATAACATGATTTATGCAAATTACGAGAACTAGAGTCAATAACAAGAACCTGGGACAATACTTGAGCAGACGGATGACCCAAATGTTGATGCCACACATCGACAGAAACTTTTCGAACACAAGAAACTGTTGTCGAAAGCATCCCTCGAAAGAAGTAGAGACCGACCAATTGCTTACCCGCTCCAATCACCTTCTGCGAAGTGCAGTCCTGAATAACACATAATTTGCTAGTAAACTGAGCGGTGCAGTCAGAACGATCCAACAATTGATATAATGAAATCAAGTTGCACCGAAGGCTGAGAACGTATAAAACATCAGAAAGAGTGATATGAGATCCTAGATAAACTGTCCCAGCCTTGCTAGCCATAGTCAAATAACCATTAGGCAATTGAACAGGACGGGCGGTAATATCCCGAACATCAGAAATAAACTCCAGGAACCCTGTCATATGATGAGTTGCCCCACAGTCGTACATCCAATCAAATAAATGACGCGTACCAGAAAAGGAGTTAAATTGTTCAGAGGAATTAACTAACGACACAAATTGAGACCATTGTTCATCACTAAGACCGCCAAGTGCAAGACGATCAGAATCACTCAAAGCTCCACTAGCAGTGGAAAAACTAACAGAACCTGCAACAAACGAATCACTGATACCACTGGAGAACGCCGCATTCGCAAGAGCACTACTCTCGCGACAAGCTCCACCATGGAGGCCACCGCCAGAATTACAACCGTGGTCACCACTAGAACCGAACCATTTCGGATATCTAATAATCTCAAAGCAAGTAGCGACAAGGTGACCCATTCAGCCACAATGAGAGCACTTGGGCCGACCACCGGTACGGTGCCCAACATATTCGATGCTACCAAGCGTGGCCGACGTCGATGAATTTTCCATGACAAAATAACTCAAAAAAGCAGCTACCGGGAACTATCGGATGCCGTGGACGGGGCCTTTGAACTATCTGATGTCGAGGACGGTGTCCTGTGCACAATCAATTAGCCTGTGCGCAATTGAGCCATTAATTGAGCAGATTCAACAACTGAACAATTATATAGGGTAGCCTGTGAGCAATTCAACAATTAATTGAGTGAATACACAAGCAATTGAGCAATTGGGAAAGTGAGCAGCGCTCTTTCGGAAATTGAGCTGAATACTTAGGCAATTAATTGAATGAATACACAGTTCCCAATTCAACAATTGATTAGCCTTTGTGGAATTATTTGAACAAAGGCATTTGAACAACAATTGAGGAATAATTGTGGCGGCTTGAATACACAATCTGCAAGAATAAAAATGTCGGAACTTGATACGCCAATATTGCCGAAACTTGGATGGCTTCGCAGAAAAAAAAAATTGAGGATCAGATTTGAAGAGAAAAATTCACGGTCTCTGATACTATGACACGAAAGAGACGAGACGAATTCGGGAAACTAATCATCTCAATTGGATGATACAACTCTATATAAACCACGAATATATACACAAAATCATAGCTACAGATAACCTAAGGCTAATACGGTAAATACACAAATATACACAATAACAGTAGAATGCCCCATGTACCGAGTCTAAGCATTTTCCTTGTAGTCGATTGCACGACCAACCACATATTCAAGTCGAGTTTGTAACAGGCCATCCGAGGGCCCTAGCTCGACCTGTCACTGCTTCCATGAACCTCTGATGTCTTCTTCGGCCCAAAGATTCCTTGTCTGCACTGACGCTCGACCTCTATTCGAACTGCTTACTACTCTGTTTGACAAACCCATCTGCTCGGTCTAGTCGGTTGGTTCGTTGGGTTTGTTCTATCTGGTGTGGTATCTCATATTAGACTTTGTGTGATATTATTTCTTGTTGTTTCTTGTCTTCGTTTTTATAGGTCATTTTCAAGATATGATTTTCGAACTGAATGTCAAAGAGAGAGATTGTAGGATTTTAGTTTTGGCAAGAAGCTCAAAAAATAATATTTCGATAATATTTGCAAGCAAGGAAAGTAAAATAATGTAAAAAGGGAAAAATATGCATTCTCTCTCTTATTAAAGAAAGTATAGATGCTATTATATTTAGTATGAAAAAGTTGTTCTTAAGTATATCTTAGATTTTATTTATGAGAAGTAGTTATTACCTTATCTTGTTTTAAATATTTGTAGAAGATCGTGTACTTAAGGAAAATAAAGAGCTGGCTGATCAAGATTGCAAGATGAAGATATCGGGTTCATCATTGGGAGATCTCAATCATGTCTTGAGAATCAAAGGAAGGAAGGAAATCGACTCCAAAAGAAAGGAAGATTGAAGGTTCCTTGCCCCTAAATCACGCCTCTTTCTCCCTATCTCTCTTCTTCTTCTCTCTCCCCCTCCCACTCTCTTCTTTTTCATAATCTCACCTCCTTACCTCTCTCTATCAACGATCCATTATCATCTGCCACTCTTTCTCTATTCTTTTTTTCTCTTGTGATCTGCGCAATTGTTTAAATCGGATGGATATTTGAAGCCCCAATGATGTACAACACAATAGGTTTGCAGACCCATCGGGGCTCCGGCCCTGAAGGCGAAGTCGTCACTTGTTCGAGCAAGGATTTCGATTCGGGCCAAGGGGTCGCGGGCGTGACCCGGGGGCCCTATAGGGGGATAGTGAAGGACGACCGCAAGCGGCAGATATATTGAAACTTTTGACTATGTTAAGTCTATGTTATGTATGTAACACGATTATGTTATGTATATGTGCATGAATGATATACGTAAATTATACCGAGATGCAACTCTGTAGTTGTTTTGAAGACTGTATATATGTGATGTTTACATATTAAGTATATAACACAATTACCTTATGTGCATGGATATCATACTTACAATATGACGGGTTTGCAACTTGTAGTTCTTTTCAAGACTGTATATGCGACGTTTATATATTGTATATATTTTCCAGCCTTAGTTCATAAGAAACGTTTGATTTCGACACATAAAAAAATCACATTAAACCAGAAATTTACTGTAAATATACATAAAAAAATGATATGCAAATAACACAAAAAGTAAAGGGGAAAAATCTTTTTCCCCCATAACAAAGACAAATTAAGTTTTTCACACCGCCCAATAAAAAGCTAAGTTTTTCACCCCAGAAAGTGCGAAGGTTATGCGAAAACTATCGCATATTCATTGCATAACTGTCCATATGCGAAGGTTATTCGAAAAACTGTCGCATAACTGTCACATATCAATTGCATGACTGTCGCATATTCATCGCACAATGCCTTCGCACAGTTATGCAATTGATATGCGACAGTTATGCGACAGTTTTTCGCATAACCTTCGTATATGGACAGTTATGCGATGAATATGCGACAGTTTTTGCATAACATTCGCACAGTTATGCAATTGATATGCGACAGTTATGCGACAGTTTTTCGCATAACCTTCGCACTTTTCGGGGTGAAAAACTTAGCTTTTTATTGGACGATGTGAAAAACTTAACAAGACTTCAAAACAGGGTGAAAGTAGATATTTTCACAAAAGTAAACAAAGAACATAGTTTCAGAAAAAAATACCGAGTTTATTTCATATATTTCACATTAAACTAGAAAATATCCAGTAAATATACAGAAAAAAATATGTTAATAACACAAAAAGTAAGTAAAAAAGTGTTTCGAAAACAAAAATTACCAGGTATAACTCGTATATTTTACGAGCTTATACCATCAAGATAGAATGATATTCCTGATCGTGTTGCTTTTTGTATCGTTAGCGGATGATAAAGTTTGAAATTCAAAATTTATATATTTAAATTTTGAATTGAACAACATCCTAAATATTAGAATATATACACTTACCATATCTTTTATATTTTTTTTAATGCGGAAAATTGAAATCTCATTATGTCCGCAAATTAAGGAGGGATGATAATTTTTTTTTTTTTTTGGTACAGAAACTTTCCGGTTTCCGGATCCACAGAGAAACCGATTAATTCGGAATCGAGCCGGGTAGAATCACAAAGGCGGCAAAGCTCTCACTCAAAAGTTTTAATTTTTGTAATCGATATATTGCATTATCAGAAATAAATGCCATGAATTTGATAATGATGCAATAAAAATTTATCCCCTCGTTTGATTGCAATTAAATTCAATATTTCGACTGGATAACATTCACAACAGTCTCTAGTAATTATTCTCTTTTTGACTACATGTTGAACTCGGGATAAACCTACACTCAACATTTCCCCCCCTAATATTTTTTTTACTTGCTAAAGACAAAAAATGTATCCACGTGTATCCACGTGTTTGATTAGTGTAATTCATTTATATTAGCTATTAATCACGAAAGGTGATTAATTAGTGTACCACGTTTAGACTTACTTTATCCATAAGGCTATGACATACATTGAATGTCAAAATCATATCCCAAGTTATAAATATTCAATTGGATTACAATCACAATAGTATCTAGTAATTATTGTCTCTTTTTGACCGCATGTCGGACTATGGATAAAACTAAACTCAACATTTATAACCTAAAGTTTTCTTTTACCAATTTGAATTTTTTGGCAAAAACTTATCCACATGTTCTATCTATATTCTGTTCATTCTGACGCACCTTGCTAAGTGTGCCAAGGTTTTTGTGTAATACAATCCCTAAAAAAGCGCGTGAGATAAGGTTTTTTTTTTTTTAATGGAACATGTGTCTCATTTATATTGGATAATGAATTTTATATATCATATTATATAAATTAAATTATCATTCATATTTTATATTAAAAAATAAAAATAAATATACTAAATTTCATAATTTTTCATTCTCTACAAATAGAGATCACATTTGATAGGTTTTAGAACACAATTAATTTATCACTTTTCACAATTAATTTATCTTATTAGAAGATGAAGACGCAAATCCATAATAAGGTGAACATGTTCATAGTGAGGAACGTGTTATAGAATAAGATGAAAATGTTACATATTTACACAATAAGATGAACATGTTATAAAATAAGATGAATATGTTAGAGATGAACATGTTATAAAATAAGATGAACATGTATTACTTCATTCTGCAATCCGTAACATGTTCATCTTATTTGATAACATCTTCATCTTATTATGTAACATGTTCATCTTATGCCAGTATAATAAATTGATTACGAAAAAAATTAATTATGTTCAAAAACCTATCAAATGTGGTCTCTGTTTATAGAGAATGAAAAAATTATGAATTTTGGTGTTTTTATTTTTTATTTTAATATAAATCATAAATGATATTTTAATTTATCTAATATGTCTCATTTTCAATTAAAAAAAAAGTGGCATGTGTACTACAATCTCTCATTTTTCTGATTTTTGGGGTGAATCCGCTCGTGACATTCTGCCCTGGCACACCTAGCAAGGTGTGCCAGGGCACACAATAGTGCTACCGCTCATTCTGGACTATGGATAAACCTAAACTCAACATTTCCAACCTATTTACCTATTCGAATTTTCTGACAAAAAACTTATCCACATGTTCTATCTATATTCCGCCCATTCGTGTTATGAAAGGTTATTAGTGTACCACTTTTTACATTTACTTTACACATTAAGACAATGGCATGCGTGGAATGTCAAAATCATATCCCAAGTTTGATATATTCGATTGGATAATGATCACAATAGTCTTTAGCAATTATCAATAGAAACTCGCAAAATTAAGAAAACGCCAAAAAAGCACGAGAAATACGAAAACTACGTAAATCAATTGTCTAAATCCAATTGTCTACTCACTTCTCCGGTAACGGCGCCATTTTATTTGTAGTTTTTAGCTGAGTACGAAATAAATCCCGACCTCAGGTCGTGTCTCTCGAGGAAAGTTATTTGGACACGAATTCGGACAATGATTGACTAACACAAAAAGGAAAATAAAGATCCTAAACATTCTACTCGCACGATTGGTGGATGTTTAAAACTAAAGATTGCAACTTTACACTAGAGTGAAAGCAAGGTTCGAACTTTAACACAAGCAAGACCCCAATTCGCAAGAAAAAAAGGAAAATAGAGAGAAAAATAACGAGGTGTCTTAATACCCGATCGAGAGGTAAAGAATGCATTCATAGGTTCGGGAACATGGAATCAAGCAATTGTCACTCGCGAATCAATTAATCGAGTTCTCAATCAATTCTCGTTCATACAATCAACAACAAAAATCACATAATCCCTAGCCTAGAGGATGAATGCATTTCCGACTCATGAAAGCTCCTACCATTACCCTAGAAAATTCAAATCAGTAAAGACGGGAAAAACTTGCGAGATTTTGGGCCTTCAACTAAGTATCCAATTGGACCTTAAACGAAGTTACAAAGTCTCCAGTGCATCCTAAACAAGAGATAAGCCGAAAAGTTGTAATCTTGATGGAGAAATATTACAATAAAAATTAGGTCTTGGAGCTCTTATAGAGAGAGAAATAAAATGTAGAGAGATAAAAAAACTAAGAAGAAAAATCTTGCAAATGAGGAATTGTCCCAAAAATACGAAGCACGAAGTCTTTTATAGTTACACCACATACACACAAACAAAAACACACACATTTAATGATCAGAACTCGCGAGGTCTCGAAATTGGGTAGGGTCGCGAGTGTGGAGTTGAGCTGGTCTCAAGCACGGTGGGGTAGGGAAATCAGTCTCGTGCTGTGAGTGCGTGTATAGGAAACTCGCGACGCCGCGAAAGGGGCCTCGGGTAGCGAGTGTTTGGGCGTGCTGGCATAGAACTCGCGATACCGCGAAATGGGCCTTAGGTGGCTAGTACTGGCACTGGGCGAGCGCGGCTGCGTGGGTGCTCGGGCGCGTGGGCGTGCGGTATGCTGGCGCGGGCGTGCACGGAAAATGACTAGGTCACGAGGTCTCCTAGGCGCGGGTTGCAGCAGAGCTCGAAACCACTGGGCTCTAATCGGGTCGACTATCTGGGAACTCTCCGGCCACTTTTTCTGGTAATTTTTTGACAACTTTCCGGTGATTTTATGGCGACTTCCCAAAACTCGAATTTCATACAAAATAAAAGATAGAAAAGAAATAAAAAACACAAGACACCAAAACGACACGAAATCACAAAAATGAGCAAAAGCGACGAAATGGACTGGTAGAAATATAAAATAAAAATAAACACAAATAAAACACTCATCAAAAGCACACAATATAATAACAAAAACATAGAAAACATCGCGCGACGGGTAGCTCGACAGCGCGAGAGTGCGCGCAAGATAGCGCAATGCAGGGAGCACTCGCGTGCTTGACGAAGATTTTCACAGGCTAGGAGGAAACTCGCGACCACATGGCGAACACTCGCAACATTGGCGAGATGGTTCGCGGGCGTAAACAAGCAAGCGCACAAGAGCGGCGCGCGGGAATAGCACGCGTCACGCGGGCGAGGAATGCAGCCATTGCACTATGAACAAAGGACTTCAGGCGCGCAGACAGAATGCGCGCGCGCTAGATGTGAGACGCGTGCGAGATGGTCTGTCTAGTGCCCAGTAGTCCGAGAAGACCTAGATCTTGGTGCAATCAACGTGCCTTGGGGCACAATTCGAAATTTTAGAAGAAAAATCTTCTAAATTGAATATATGTTTTATTAATTAATTATTTCTAGTAGATTTAGATGTTTTAGAATAATTGGCATTGTGCCAAGTTGGGAGCAATAACGTGAAATTTTCTCTTGTTTATGGAGTGATTGAGTTCTCATTTTAGTGAGTTGAGTGATTATCTTGGATTTCTTGTTGTTTCTGAGGCTCGCGATTCCTAAAAATGGCAGAATCTAGTTGTATAGGGTAAGACGATGACCTAGCCGATCAAATCAAGAGTTTCTGTCTATCAGATAAAGAGAGTTTAATCACAAGCACTGCTCGTGAAGACATCAAATTGTGTGCTGATGAATACCAGCGAAGCCTTTTCAGAAAAGTGATAGGCTACCGCAAAGCTAGCTGGATAGGAATCAAGAGAACCATGAGCCATATCTGGAAATTGCAGCAGCATATAGAAGTTAAAGTACTTGGCCATAATTTCTTTCAATTTGTATTTCAAAGCAAAGAGGATATGAGGAAGGTGGCCAAAGATACTAGTTTGAGCTTCGAAAACCAGTATGTAATTCTTAAAGAATGGGAGGAAGTATTAACCAGCAAACACCCAGCTTTTTAGAAACTTAGCCTTTAAGTTCAGGTATGAAATTTACCTATCAACTGGCTCAACAATGAGGTAAGATTAAAAATTGGAAAATTTTTCATTTTGTTTAGAATGTAGTTATTGTATGCTCTGGAAATCATGGAGGGAGAATCATTAGACTTCTGGTATCCTTGAATCTTAATGAGCCACTCCCGAGGTGTACTAATAGTCTAATATTAAGTTGGATGATCAAATAATGTGTGTGGGATTCAGGTATGAAAAACTATATAATCTGTGTTACTACTGTGGGCTTATAGGCCATCTAGATAGAGGCTGCAATAAAAGAATGGATGCAATCAAATCCAGTTCTCTTAAAGAAGGTCAGTATATGACTGGATAAAGGCAGTGGAGGGACAAAATTGGATAGATATTAGCCAGTCAGGATCCAAGTATTCTCCAACATCCAGTAAAGTTCTAGCTTCATAACCAAACTCTCCACCAGGAGTTCATCTAGTCTTTTCAAGACAATGGGAAACAGATACTTCAAGTTCAAGAGCAACCTTCTAATAACTCTCAATCTGATATGGTTGCATCAAATTAACTCAATCCCAGAGGACACAACACCACAAACTTCATCCTCAATCATAAAAACAACTGCTCCACAACAAAAGAAGTCTTTAAAGTTGACCATTTCTTCTCTAGCAGACCCCAACATAGCATAATGATGGATTTTGAGCTGGCTCTCCAAACTCCTAATATTCCTATTCAAATCAAGAAAATACCATCCACTCCCACAAAAACCTCCATCAGTTAAAAGAAAAAAACGAGCAACAGGAGCAAAAGAAAAAGAGTCACAAAAAACCTGGAAGAGAGCTTTAAGCAGCGAAGGGAGACTTCAAATAAATGAAGGTCGAAGATAGTGATCAAGGAAGCTCAAGGTTCTAAAAGAACAAGAGAAGATACTTCAACCTCTCCACACCATACAGATCACAAGGTGATTGTTCCAGCAGCAGGCAAGAAACTCAAAGGGAATCAAGATCAGGTGGGGGATGCCAGCCTCAAGTGGCACCCAAACCCCCATTTTAGCTGCGGTGTGGAATTGTACAAGGCTGGCTGGCCCTCTACAATTTTCCAAATCAGAGAGTCCATTAAGGCTCACCACCTAGTTTTCTTTTTGCTATCAGAAACTAAAAAATAATGGTTTTGTGAAATCTGTAGTTAAAAAATTGGGTTTTGAAGGTAGAATGTCTTTTGTTGATCTAGTAGGATTAAGTGGTGGTCTTCTTCTTTTCTGGAAGTCTAATGTTAAAATTATCCAAATTCATAAAAAAAAATCTTTTTATATAGCTGTAGAGTTTGCATTAGATTAATCCAACCCCCAATGGGGTATTTTTGTTTATTTGTGCACTTGTAAGCAGAAAAGGGCAATCTAGTGGGAAGAGATGAAAAAAGGACAAAGTTAATTGGGGATAGAGCTAGTTTGACATGGAGACTGGAATAATCCGTGTGCAAATGAAGAAAAATCAGGGGGCATCATGAGGAGTGACAAAAGCCTCATGGGATTCAATACCTTTATCAATAGCATGGAAATGGAGGAAATTGTAATGCAAGGCTGTCAATTTACTTGGTGTAACCTCAGAGATGAAGAAGGATTGGTTGAGAAAAAACTAGACGAAGCATTTTTCTCCTTTGAATGGGCTCAGGCTTTTCCAAATGCATTTGTCACTAACAAAGTGAGGAGTTCCTCTGACCATTTCTTCCATATTCTGAACATGGGACAAACCCAACCAAAGAAAACAGCTCGATTTCACTTTGATAAAAGGTGGATTGGAATGGAGGGATTTCAAGACACAGTGGAAGTTGCCAGGTCTCAATCAACTAAAGGAACCCCTTTCTTCGAACTCAAAGAAAAAGTGAGCACACAAGAATAGCTCTTCTTATTTGGAGTTCCAAACTCAAAACTAAAAATCAGCAAACCATTGAAATGCTTACCAAAAACGCTGGAACTCTTAAGAGAAGAAAAAATAAAAGACTATTGGGAGCAGTGGAACAATACAAGGAAAGAGCTTAATGCAGCACATTGAGAAGCTTTACTGGCAACAAAAGTCAAGACTGAAATGGCTTAAGGAAAGGGATGGCAACACCAAAATATTTCATGCATATACCCTCCAAAAAAAGAAAGCTTAATGCCATCTCAAGACTAATTTCAGCTCAGGGCTCAATCATCACCTCTCAGGAGGCCATAGAGGCTCATATCTCTGATTTCTACTCAGATTTTTTCACTATTAAAGGTTGTTGGGATGGCGATTCAATTTTTCATCTTATACCTCAAACCATCTCAAAGGACATGAATCAAGACCTGTTAAAGCCAGTATCAGAAGAAGAGGTCAAGACAACTCTATTCTCTCTGCACCCTGATAAGTCCCCAGGTGAAGATGACATAAATTTTGTATTCTATCAACACTTCTGGTTGCTGATTAAAGCTAATGTCATGGAAGATCTCCTTAGTTTTTTGCAATCTGGAATGATCTTGAAATTCTGGAACTATACAATCCTCTCACTAATTCCTAAAGTTGATCATCCAGATTCATTCGCTCAATTTAGGCCCATAAGCCTATTTTGTGTGATATATAAAACTTTGTCCGAAGTCTTGGCACAAAGGCTCATGATTTGTTTAAATAACTGCATCAGCGCACACCAGTTAGCTTTTTTGAAAGGGAGACAACTTATGGACAACATCATAATAGCTCAAGAAGCATTCTAATTTTTCGACAGACACACTTCAGGACACAACTATTTTACGGCTCTCAAGTTGGATCTCTTGAAGGACTTTGACCGAGTTGAGTGGCAATGTCTGCAAAGAATCATGATTCAAATGGGTTCCACTCTGACTTTGTGAAGCTCATAATGGTCTATGTTTCAACTTCCTTTATTTCCTTCAAAGTGTATGGCAAGGTGAGTGGATTTGTCACCCCTTCTAGAGGGATTAGACATGAGGACCCTTTTTTCCCTACTTATTTATCATTGTGGCAGAGTTGTTGTCAGCATTTATCATAAACTCTCAAGCACAAGGCAGTATCCAAGGGCTCAAGCTATCCAGAAATGGTCCAGCAATATCCCACCTCATGTTTGCTGATGACTCACTGATATTTTGCAAGGCAGGGGTGGACCAAGCTAGACATCTCATCAAATCTTGGAGAAATACAAGCTATTTTAAGGTCAGAAGGTCAGCCTTCAGAAATCAGGCATTTTCTTAGCAGAAATACACCCCAATGTCTTAAAGACAATGCCTGCAGAGTTCTTCAAGGTATTGTTCCTCATATATAAACAAGCTACATAGCTAGAGTTACCCTTGGGTATAGGTAGGCCTAAAAAGGAGGTCTCTGAATACATTCTATCCTCAATTAGAAGCAAACTGCAATGTTGGAAAAACAAGCTCCTTTCCACAACAGACAAAGAAGTGTTGCTTAAATCAGTGCTTCAAGCTCTTCCTATCTTTTCAATGACCTATTTCAAACTTCATGTCTCTATTTGCAAGGAAATTTCCAAACTGTGTGCAACCTTTTGGTAGAAGTCAGGAGATCACAAGAAATCAGACATCCATTGGAGAAAATGGGAGAAAATTACTCTTCCAAAGCTCAAAAGGGGCCTGGATTTCCATGGCATCAGTTTTTTTTTTTTT
>CACSLK010024540.1:15075756-15091087 GCA_902706635.1 Striga hermonthica | reverse complement strand
AAAAAAAAAAAAAAAAAAAAAAAAAAAAACCGATTTGGATCTAAAGTCTAGTCCTCATGAAAGGTCGTCCTGGTCAAGGTGTCCTGGCATGAAGTCCAAAACGACAAGTCTAGTCAGGATCAGGAGGTGGCGGCCGTCCGAATCTGAAGGATGAGTACTGTAGCTGCTCTATCCGAATGAGGGTCCGAAGCCGAAGGGGAATGTCCTCTGGGTGAAGGATGCATCTCTGAGGTATAGATGCCCCCGTGCTAGCAAGAAAATCGGCGGGGCGGTTCCCCTCTCAGAATATGTGTGAGTTCTGGTAATGGATCGAGCGAAGGGTGTCTCTGATGCACAAAGGGGATGGTGGATCTGCCATGAGCCCTGGTGGCCAGATGTCAAAAGTGTGATGACAGCTGCAGCATCCATCTCTATCCAGATATGGGAGGAGATCGATGCGGCAATCTCAAGACCAATCTGGAGCGTTCATTTACCATGGAGTAAATGCATCATAAAAGTTATTTCACACAGTACGCGTGTGTAGGATCGCCAAACTCATTATACCATAAATCAATGCAGATTCTTTCACCGACTACCTATGATATACTCTCTCTGAAAAAGGTGTTGGCCATTTTTCGGAAAAAAAGTCCATTCTCTAGAGCATCATCAAGAACGGTCTACTAAGTTGTCAATTTAATCAAAATTTGTACAATAACCAACATAGTGTACTAAAAGTAATCATTATTAGTTGTCATATTTAGTACACGTACTATGTTGGTTTTTGTACGAGCTTTGATTAAAATGACATCTTAGTGGATCATCCTTGAAGACGCCCTATATAATGGACAATTTTCATAAAATGACCAACATAGTGTACTAAAAATAAAATTTATCAGCTCCATCTATAAATGCAATGTGCCCTTCATTCTGCTACTCACCACAAGTCTACACCCTCACATCCATTTTTGTGAACTTTTTTTAATTAACCAAATTATGGCTCCAATTATTACAAAATGCATGATCCTTATTATAGTCTCCGTTTTCGTGACACCACAAATGCAGCTCATGATTCAGGCTCAGCAACAAGTTCCTTGCATGTACTTGTTTGGAGACTCACAATTCGACAACGGCAACAACAATGTCCTAATCACGACGTCTAAAACCAATTATCGACCGTACGGCATCGACTATGTAGACGGTCCAACCGGCAGATTTTCCAACGGTTTAACCATACCTGATGGTCTCGGTATATAATTTTCATCTCGTTTTTTTTGTTATTTTTTTCTTTTTTCTCAACCGTATATACGGACGATACGGACACAACTATATAAGTAATTAATATGATGATTAATCTTCGCAGCACTACTATTAGGCTTTGATCGTCCAATTTCACCCTTTGTGGCTGTAAGAGGCTCATCAGACATTCTCAGAGGTGTAAATTATGGATCAGGAGGAGCAGGCATCCTCAGCGACTCAGGGATATTATTGGTAATTAACCATAATCATGCATGTTATATTATCAACCAAATCAAAGCAGTAACATTAAATTTTTACCAAAGAAAAATCATTCATACTTAACTAATTCTAATTATAAAGATCAATAGTTGACGGGTTATATATGTTTCAATTTATTTTTATTTATTTTTTTTCATGTAGGGCGATCGTTTCACGATGGACGAGCAGCTGCAAAATCACCGAACAATAATCGGACGTATCAGGCCTTCACTTGGGTTTAATCAAACCGCGGTCAATGAATATCTGAACCAGTGCTTATACGTCGTGAACATGGGTAGTAACGACTACCTTAACAACTATTATCTGCCGGTTTCGACTTCCCGTCTATTGTACTCGCCCGACGAGTTTTCCAAGATCTTGATCAAGAAGTTCTCTCAACAGCTAAGGGTTGGTAGTTTATTTTTACTATAATTGGCTATAATTCTATTTTTATAAAAAAAAAATCAATACTAAAATTAGCCAAGTTGTTTTTCTATGTAAGGGCTAGCTAGTTTTTGAATATTCATTTTTAAGCAAAAATGCATTTTTAGTCATATTGGTTTAACTCTATTGAAATTTGAGTAATGCTATAAAGCGAACTTGAGTTACAACTTGGGTTACAACACCATTGTAAATGCATTATTTAATAATTTCTTGATAATACATTTACACTTGGGTGGTAATCCAAGTTGTCACCCAAGTTGGCCAAATAGCATTATTCTTGAAATTTTAGTCTCAAGTTTTCAAATTTTTTGCCTTTTTATTCTATGATTATATTTTGCTCTAATTTCAGTCAGACTTTTGAAAACTAAAATTGCAACAAAATTTTAAACTATGAGACTAAAATTGCTACAAAATTTTAAGTTATAAGACTTAAATTGCCAACAATTCCAATAGAAATTTCAATGCTATTATTTCTTTTGGAAATTTTAAATGGATTCTAATGAAAATTCCAACAAAAATATTCCGTTGGAATGCATTTTTCATTAGAACTTCTGCATGATTTTGACGATTCCAAGATGAATTTTCCAACGATGGTGGAAATAAAAATTCCAACCCAAATTGCATATTCCAACATAAATTCCTACGATAAAAAGGCATTGAAAATATAGCCGTTGGAATCATCAAATTTCCATCTGAAAATCCAATGAAAAACACAAGAATATTTCTGTTGGAATTTCTGTTGGAACAATTCCAACGGAAGCTATACCACTGGAGTATTTGTTGAAATTTCCATTACAATATATTTCTATAGAATTTTACATTGGAATATAACTATTTTTTTTTTTTTTGTAGTGTTGAGGACTAAAAAAGGTAAATTGCATTTTTAGTCGAGTAAATTATAATTTTAGTTCTGTATGTTTCACTAATTTAACTTTTTCGTCCTCTTCGAAATGAGTTTTTTTATTTTCGTCTCGTATGTTTGAAAAAAAAAGGTTACACAAAGGTCCTTTTCATACATAAGGGACGAAATTGAAACATTTTTTTGCAAAACATAAAGGACATTATTGTTGCGAAAATGACCTTTTTTCAAATATACGGGACAAAAATAAAAAACACAATTCGAATAGGATGAAAAAGTTAGAGTAGTGTAACATACCCGACTAAAATTATAATTTACTCTTCTTTTAACTTTTCCTCTTCTATAAAGTAAACTCACGAAAAAAGACAGATGAATGCAATTCAATAAGCCTATAAACAACACTTGCCAAACTAAAAATCCTGTTTTGACTAAATATTAATTCATGTACCTTAAATTTAAAGCTAGCACTAATATTAGCAAAGTTGTTTTACTATATATGTACGTAAGGGCTAGCTAGCTAGTTTTTGAATATTAGTATTCATTTTTAACTATTCATCTTCTTTAAAGTAAACTCATGAAGAAGGCAATGAATGCAATTATCAATAAGCCTATATACAAGATTTGCCAAACTAATTAAATTCCTGTTTGACTAAATATTAATCAATGTACATTAAATTAAAAGCTAGCACTAATTATATCATTAATGTAACCTTCTTCGCCCGGCATGTATATACAGAGCTTGTACGACACTGGAGCAAGAAAAGTCGCAGTTTTCGGGGTCGGTTTACTAGGTTGCGTCCCTCAAGAGCTCGCCAATTTTCCTCCCAACGGGACGCCTTGTGTGGATTTCATAAATAACGGAGTCCAATTTTTCAACATGAAGCTCCCGCCACTAATCGACACCCTCAACGACTTGCCAAATGCCGAGTTTATCCTCATAAACACCACTAGCATCTCACTTGGAGATCCTTCACTCGTCGGTGAGCCTTTTATAAACGAAAATTATTATAAATTGGCTTTACGATTTTTGCGCAATTCTAGCCTCGTAAGTTTAGGTTCTGATTTTGCGCAAACTAGTTTGGGGGCAAAATTTCAAAAATGATCACCTGTGTTGGTCATTTTTCAAAAAAAAAATCAGGCATCATCAAGAATGGTCCACTAAATTGTCAATTTAATCAAAATTCCTACAATAAGCCAATACATTGTACTAAAAGTGATATTGTACGAATTTTGATTAATGTGACAATTTAGTGCACTATTTCTGATAAAGTCCTATATGATGGACTTTTTTTTTCTTGAAAAATGATCACCATAGCGTACTAAAAATAAAATTTAGCCGCAGTTCTGGTTCTGGACAACGCTAGTTCGGAACAAAAGTTGCACAAAATAAGGACATATGGCATGAAAATTTAAACTTAAAATTTTATTTCAGGAATTCAAGTTACAAACGCTTCGTGCTGCCCCACAGTAAGAAGCACGGGACTGTGTGTACCCAACCAGGTCACGTGCAACAATAGGGATGTGTACGTTTTTTGGGACAATTTTCATCCGACGGATATTGTTAATCGTGCTACTTCTAGACGAGCGTATAAAAAGTTGTTGTCGTCGGATGCATATCCAGTTGACATTGGAACTCTAGTGCAGCAGTAAAAATGCATGCTTTTATAGTTTATAAATAAATAAATAAATAATGGATTTCACCAAAGTTCAAATTATGTGAAAAATTACATGTTTATGTGTGTTACTTTGTTTCCTACAATTTGACTAAGAACTTTTGTGCTCTTACAGATTTAAGTCTGGCCTGCAATGTACCTAGCTAGAAGATATAATAAAAGGTGTTTGTGACCAAATTTTATTTTTGTGCAGTATTATGGTGTTGATAAATATAATTAAGTCGCCTACACATTAGGCAGCTTTCGGCCGGTCAATGTTCACACAACCAGAATTTCTGATCGAACGTACATAAAACAAGGCGAACGAGACTTATTACTGCAGGGATAACATAATAGCGATTTAATAGAAACTAAGCATGTTTTCAACGTTTTCAAATGATCACCTAACTCGACGACCTTCTTTAGCCACGTTAAACTCCTGCTAGAAGGTTAATAACTATATTGTGTATTAACTATGTTTATTAGATGAAAACATACTGCACGTAAGTTTTATAATTAACACGTTTAACTTGAAAAAACAATGCGGAAAATTAGGCCGATCGTGGTTTGGAATACTTTTAAGCTGCATTAAGAAAGAAAATTATAATCACATAAATGTTAGTAGTACATATCTTCATTAGCAAATACATTACCAGCCTTACAAAAAGTGATTAATATCCAGTAGAAAGTACATATTCTAACACCTGGGCACAACAAAATATTCTAGATATGCTTGCTGTTTTTTGTTCTGAATGAGATGATATAACGTGGAGCCATCTTTCTTCCAATCGGTCGTTTGTTACCGTCAAATCATACCTTCAGGTCGAATTTCCACCAAGCCGTCCGAGGGCCCTAACTCGACCTGTCATGCATCTTTAAACCTCCAGTGTATTCCTCGACCTAAAGACTCTTTAATTTTGTACTAATGTTCGACCTCCTTTCAACCTACCTGATCCTGTTCAACCAACCGGTTTACCGAGTGTGTTCTACCTGGTGTGGTGTCCCATATCAGTGATAAAATATATATTTAGTATAAAATAATCTAAAATGGTAATTAGTATGTTTGTCCCTAATGGGTTTATAATTTTAAATGTTAAAAGATACAAAATATATTTTCAACCGGTCGGAGTGCTAGACGTTACCAAATTGATTACCCGATTCATCAAATTGATCGGTGCTTCGGCGGTTCAACAGCTGACCCATTGATCCATAGGCCAGCCCGATCAATTACGAGAATATAAGAACATTGGATAAACAGATGTCCAAAGGCCTCGAAGCTATGGGTCCACGTTTCTTAAAATTGTGAGTAGGAATTGGCTCGGGGGTATAGAGGTTTCGGTTTAAGAATCCATGATTCTTGTTATAGCTCGGATCCACCGGTTGCAGGTCAAACGGGTAGGTCCAAGTATTCTTTTAGAAAAAAAAATCATTGATTCGCCGAGTCAGGTGAATCTTGGTATTAATCTTGCAATTACAACAAGATCCAACAATCGAAATTGAATTATTCATTGGTCAGACCCCGAAACAGGTCGGGCAGATTTGGGTTGTGTTCGGACTCACCAGGCCAATAATCGACACAATTATCAAATTTCTTGTATTTGTGAGCCACATCTTGGAAAAAAATATCAAAAAAAAAGGAAGGGAAAAGAGCGAATTCCCATGGCTAAGGGCCGCCCGACCGGTCGACCCGGCACGGATCCGGCACGGGCCCGGCCCACACCGGGCCGTGAAAATTTCGAACTGCATATGCGCGCAGTCCACACTGTAAACCATCTTCTCATTTAATGTTCTTTATCCTTCCTTCCCAATCTCTTGAGAAGAAAACAAGATTCCCTAAAAATGTCGGATTATCTTCCTCAGGAAATATGGGCCAACGTTTTCGTCCGGCTACCCGTCAAGACGCTCATCGGAATCCGGTCGGTCTGTAAGTATTTCGACCACATCATCCGCAGCCGCTCTTTCATTTCCGACCACCTCGCAATCTCCAAGCAAAATCAAATCCCTCTCGTTCGATACCTATGGGGAACAGAAAAATCCGAGCGAGAAGAGCACTACGCGCTCATACCCAATCACCTCACACACTTCGGAGACATTCAAGAAATCGATTTCCCATTTAGGTCTGAATGCTACAAACATTTCAAGGTAATCGGCGCCTGCAACGGGCTGATCTGTTTGTCCCATGAGGGTTACCGTCGCGCTCGCGGGATTATACTGTGGAACCCGTCGATCAGAAGGTACTTAGCCCTCCCAAAACCTCAATTGTCTCTCAAATCCCTCAAGGCATTTGTTTTCACGTATGTGGTCGGTTTCGGGTATGACTGCGGGTCGGACGACTACAAGGTGTTGAGAATTACGAATGTCTGTGGAATCAGAAGCCGGGAAAATCAGCGTGTCGACCCGCCTATGCCGAGTCCCGTGGTTGAGATATACACGGTCAAGTCGGGGTCTTGGAGGAATTTAAATATAGATGAGCTAACTTTTCCTTATCGTTTGCATAATAATACCAATCAGGCTTTCGTGCAGGGATGTTTGCATTGGCTGAACGGGCACTCTTCGATTGCTTGTTTTGATTTGAAAAATGAGGTGTTTAATGGAGGGATAGGCTTTCCCGAGGGTGTGACCAGGTCAGGGTGGGGCTCTCACTTGACGGTGCTTTGGGAAAAGCTTGCCCTTGTAGTGGACCACACCCCGGTCAAGGAGATTGCTAATGTGTGGGTCATGGAGGAGTATGGAGAGGTGGGTTCGTGGAGGAAGCTGTACAATGTTGATACGACCCCGAGATATTTCTTGTTCGTGGGGTTCACGGACAATGGGAACATGATGTGCACCTTAGACCGTCAAAAGCTTTACTGTTACGATCCGGACAGGGATTTCTTGAACAATCTGTTCACTTGTGGGGTCAGGGGCTCATTCCATGTGGAGATGTATATGGAGAGCTTGGTTCTGGTTGATGGTAGGAGTACGGTTCCCAGGTCGGAGGCTATTACGTTCGAAGGTGAAGATTGGTGAGAATTTTGGGTCGAGTGTAGTGTGTTTAGTCCGGTATTGTTCGTAGGTCTTGATTGTTGTTAGTTTTTTCGGATCATCCCATGTGAAATTTTCATGCTATCTGTTTATAACTTTTGGACCAGAAAAATGTTTTGCGGTTTGTTAACTTTTTGCTGTCTTGGGGAATGTAAGTATTGGTTTGAATCATCATGGATCATGAACCCAAGTTTCTTTTTCTCTTAAATTTCAATTCTTGGCGATCATTCGAATGTATTGGTGTGCCTTGGCCCTTGAGTTCATTTGACAACCCAATTTGCCAGATTCAAGTGGGATACAAAATTAAGATCTTGATGTACAAATTAGTGTGTGAGCTCCACTTCACTAGTAGAAGACAGAAGTACCACAAAACAGTTGCATAACATTACCCTAATCAGCGTGTACCAAAGGGATCGTAGTCTCACAGATCTCGTGGGCGTCCTTCAGCCGGTTCGCATCGTCTGACGCCCGGATTAACCGACCATAACCAGGGCCATCCACCGACTGAGTGCTCTATGCTCCTGGAGTTGGCTAGCAAAGAAAAAGAGGACTCGGCATACGGATCCCATCACATGATCGGAGCTTTAGCCGCTTTGATAACCTCATTGGGAAGATGATATTCGTTTGGGATGTCGGGAGACACCACTGACTTTTACCGGACGAACCACTCTTCTGAAAACCCGGTCGGCCACCCCAAGTTAGCGACCCGATCATTGTTAGTCAGCATATACTTGCGAGTACCAGTCAAGTGGATGTGAGCTCTTTGAGCTCTTTCTCCAGATCGTCGTCGACGACCCCAGTCACCTTCAGCAGTCCTCCTTGGAGCTCCCCAGAGCTTTCTTCTTCTGCGGCGGAGCCTCGTCTCTGCCACTGGCTGCACCCCATTTTTGCCCAGTTCGGCCTCAACAGTAGCCATCATGACCCTGCCTGGTAGACTTAGGTCAGGTCGAGACCGGTCCCATGGGGAGTACAATAGTGTTCTATAAGTCGTTAGGCGCTCGACCTGCGCCCAGCTCCTAGAGCGCCAAGGCGGGCCTAAAAATTAAGATTAAGTACCTTATTTTTTATTTATTTTCACTACCCACAAAATAAAACTATCTCAACTTATAGTAAGTCCACACACCTAAATCAAAATAATAACATTAATATATTACAAAGGAAAGACGATAATAAAATAATGTAATTAATATTAAAAAAAAAATGAAAAATTATCATCGAGCCTGCCTAGGCGCCGCTCAGCCGGTTGGCCGTCGAGCCCACCTAGAAGATCCTAGACGACCGCCTAGGCCGATTTTTATAACAATGGACCACATCATATGCCAACCGGCTTGGGCTCCAGGAGGTGTCGGTTCAAGAACCCACGATTCTTGTTTTGGATCAGATCCACGTGTTTCAGGCCCACTCAACGAGTCTAAGTATTTTTTTCTTATAAAAAAAAAGAAAAACGTTGACCCTCCGAGTAGGGTGAATCTTGTCATTAATCTTGCAATGACTACAAGATCCAACAATCGAAATTGAATTATAGATGGGTTAGACCTGGAAGCAGCATACCGATTGTAGGGTTAAGACCCGCTTGACCAATAACCAAACTCAGCATACCGATTCTAGGTAGGTTTAAGACCCGCCTGACCAATAACCAAACTCGACATGTGTATACACGAGCCAAGTTCTAGTTTAGACCCGAAACCTTGTCAACGGTACGTGTCTGACCCCCCTGGTCAATTCGAAATTCAGTTGTATTTGTGAGCCACTTCTTAGAAAAAGAATATAAAAAAAGAAAAATATCGGGAAGTAGTGCTGGCCTCAATATCTACGGGCTTACTCGCTAAATGGCAAAATGAAAAAAAAAAAANNAAAAAAAAAAAAAAAAAAGGAGGGAAATGAAAGCCAATTCCCCAAGTGAAAATTTCGTACTGCATATGCGCAATCCACACTGTAAACCCTCTTCTCATTCACTGTTCTTTCTCCTTCCTTCCCAATCTCTTTGACAAGAAAACAAAAATTCCCTAAAAATGTCTGATTATCTTCCTCAGGAAGTATGGGCCAACGTTTTCCTCCGGCTACCCGTGAAGACGCTCATCGGAATACGGTCGGTCTGTAAGTACTTCGACCACATCATCCTCAGCCCCTCTTTCATTTCCGACCACCTCGCACACTCCAAGCAAAATCAAATCCCTATCGTTCGATACCTAAGGGGAAGAGAAAAATCCAAGCGAAAAGAGCACTACGCGCTCATACCCAATGACCTCGAATACCTCGAAGACATTCGAGAAATCGATTTCCCATTTAGGTCTGAATGCTACAAACATTTCAAGGTAATCGCCGCCTGCAACGGGTTGATCTGTTTGTCCGATGAGAGTTACCGTCGCGCTCGCGGGATTATACTGTGGAACCCGTCAATCAAAAGGTACTTAGCCCTCCCCAAACCTCAATTGTCTCTCAAATCCCTCAAGGCATTTAATTTCACATATGTGGTCGGTTTCGGGTATGACTGTGGGTCGGACGACTATAAAGTATTGAGGATTACGTATGTATATGGATTCAGAGGCGGGAAAAAACGGCGTATCGACCCACCTAAGCCGGGTCCCGTAATTGAAATGTACACAGTCAAGTCGGGGTCTTGGAGGAATTTAAATATAGACGAGCTAACTTTTCCTCGTCTGTTTCATGAGACCAATCAGGCTTTCGTGCGGGGATGCTTGCATTGGCCGAATGGGTGGTGGTCTTCGATTGCTTGTTTCGATTTGAGAAATGAGGCGTTTAATGGAGGTATAGATTTGCCCGAGAGTGCACGCGAGTGGGACTGGAACTTTCACTTTCACTTGGCGGTGCTTGGGGAAAAGCTTGCCCTTGTAGTGGACCGCACCGCGGTCAAGGGGATTGCTCATGTGTGGGTCATGGAGGAGTATGGGGAGGTGGGATCGTGGAGGAAGCTGTACAATGTAGATACAATGCCGAAATATTTAATGTTCGTGGGGTTCACGGACAATGGGAACATAATGGGCACCATAGACCGTAACAAGCTTTATTGTTACGATCCAGACAAGGATTACTTGAACAATCTGTGCATTCGTGGGGCCATGGGCTCGTTCCACGTGGAGATGTATATGGAGAGTTTGATTCTGGTTGATGGGGAGAGCGCGGTTTCCAGGTCGGTGGCTATTACCTGTGAAGGTGAAGATTGGTGAGAATTTTGGGTCTACTGTAGTGCGTTTAGTCTGGTATTGTTCGTAGGTCTTGATTGATGTTAATTTTTTCGGATCATCCCATGTGAAACTTTTATGCTACTGTTTATGACTCTACGGGACTATAAGAATTGGTTTGAATCATCATGGATCACGAACCCAATTTCATTTCCTCTTGAATTCCAATTCATGGTGATCATTCGAATGTATTGATTTGAGCTTTGAGTTCATTTGACAATCCAATTTGCCAGATTCACGTGGGATGCAAAATCAAGATCTCGATGCACAAATTAGAGTCTGAGCAACACTTCACTAGTAGAAAGACAAAAATACCAGAAAACGGTTGCATAACATTACCATAATCAGTTTTATTGCGCGTTCTTCATAATTTTTCAAGTCACTTATTGGCAGTTTACAGCAGACAAATTACTTCACAACTCAGGACCAATTTTTCCATATTAGGACCTATTAAGCTTAAGACTTGAGGTTGCACTCAGCCACCTTCTCCCATGACTTGCAGCTCTTGTCCTCAGTGTCGGTTTTGTACAGTGCCAGACGAGATATCTGGAAGCTTAAACTCCCAATGCCATCATCAAGAGCATAAGCTTTCTCTTGAGCTCTCTTTTTCTCTTCATCCGTCAAGTCCCCATAGAGTAGGCTCAAGTGAGGCATATACGCTGTCAAAAATTTAACATATTAGACAATCGAGAACTTTCTCTACTTTCTAAGCTCTTTCTCGTACAATTCCAAAGCAGAACAAGCGTCGACTACACCTCGTTACATTCATAAAATCACATTCATGTAACGGGTTTGCTTTTAATTCCACATATGAACTCGACACACGGTCAAAAGCTTTGGCGTCAAAAAGAAAACAAAAAAAATCCAAGTCTCGACATTAGCAAGGTTGATGAGCAGCTTACGAGTTGAGTTCTTGTAACCGAGATGACCACAGCAATGAGCACTAGCCTCCACCACCTGTTTTCAAAGATTTTAGCAATAACAATGTTATGCCAGCAACTGTCTCATCATCCTTGACTTCAATAAGCATGTATTAAAACAGTGGAAAAACTACACAAATTCTTCCCACATTTTTGAAAAACAGTGGAAAAACTTGCGCCTAAAAAAATGGCAGCTTTCTGTTCCATTACCTACTCACGGAACGTGTGTAAATTCGATCTCTTAAGGCCTTAGCCTCTTTCATTGTACCCAAAAAAAAAAAAATAATAATAATAATAAGCTCTAAATTTTTGTCTCCTTTCAAGGGAATAGACGTAATTGAATGAAACAAATAAAAAGTAAACAAAATAGATGCTCGATTTTAAATTTCCACTAAACACAACACCAAAAAGGAGGGGAAGAAGATAAAATTCACAGAATATACCTGAGGCGTCGGATGAAGGAGGAGAAAAACGCACTGGTAGAAGAAGGTGCCGGCGGCGACTTTCTCCACGGTGGCACCATACGCCTTGAGCCCCTCGCACGCCTTGGCGAACCTGTCGCGGGCCTCCGCCTCGGTCAGGCTGACGGCGCCGACGACCGTCACGTGGGGCTCAAACTGGGGCCCGCCGAACTCGGATCTGAGGCCGTCCATCAGTTTCTTCAGCCGCGGCGTCAGCTCCACCGGCGGCAAGGCCCACACCGAGTAGACATCCCTCTTAGCTTCGCCTGGAGTAGGGTTTGCAGTTTCCATAGAAATTTATCAAGCACATTTGGAGGAAAACGGAAACTTTTTTTATATAAGTGTGGCCAAATTTGGGGGGATCAACAGTTCATGTTCTCGAAATCGTTTGTTGTAAAGTGTTCTTTTTCTTTTTTTTTTTTTTGGTGTCGAAAGAATTCCGTCGAGATTTATAATTGTTAAATTAACTATTCATAACGATTAAATAATAATTTAATTGTTTCCATTGAGATTTGTAACCGTTAGATCAATTAGCTACGATTACATGATAATTTAACAGTTACCGATTAAATAATAATTTAATTGTTTCCATTGAGATTTGTAACCGTTAGATCAATTAGCTACGATTACATGATAATTTAACAGTTACCGAAACGGTATAAGTGCCATCTTCAAACCGTTTGGCTTCCTATTCTTATTCAAATGTGTAAATATTATAATTCAATACTCATCCAATAAAATAAATCATGAAATTAAAATAATATAAAAAGTGTATTTTCGGTACCTCAATTCATTATTCGTATACATTATTAATTGAAAATAAATATAATATAATACTCTAACACGGATCATAAATTGTACCCGAAGTTCCATGCATAAGACAAATATTATAGAACACATACATACATTATGATATATATCCATTGAAAATGAATACATACATGAGTTTATTTTTCTCTCTTCTTTATTTTGTTACATAAAGTAGGAAATACACATTGGTCCCTATCATGGAAATGGAGCCAAAGATTTCATCTGTGTTTGCTCGACATCAATGGCGAACCCTTTGCCCGTTTTCATCCAATAATCGGCATAATTAGACACAACTGAGGCCTCAGGAACCGCAATATCCACCCTCTTTCTCATAAGCTCGTCAGTCGACATTTTGTACTTGTTGTCCCTCTTTGTAATAAGCTCCCGATCAATCGAGCCCATGTTCACTCCTTGTGGTGACACCATTAGCGCCGGTGCACCCAAGGGCACTCTATCACCTGCATTATGTTCACCCCATTCACAGAACTTTCTTTCACACCAATCAAGAAGTTACAACACACAAATATATGTGTATATAAGCTTTAGATAATTTAAACTATAATTTCAAGTTTAAAAACCTCTATCAACTTGCCAAGTGCACCAAAATTTGCCATACGTCCTGGCTAAGTCATGGAGTTCCGACTTTTGAACCATCTCTGGTATTCGAGGGTGCACCCACAAGCCTGATGTGATCTGTTGTCGATTGCATCGTGATTAATTCATGATTGGTCGTTAGAAAAATCGTTTAGCACCAAATTCAAGCACCTTTTATAGTTTGATATACGGAGAGAACAACCAAGTCGATTGCAAATACATAAAATAAATCATGTTAAACACCAAACAACGGAAAGATTTTTGCTCGGTCAGAATGTACTCGATTAATGATCATTTAAGCTCCATCCATAATTTCAACTATCCACAACCAAAATTTGCTATGAATTTACCACAATGAAAACGAGCAAAGCTTGATGGAGGAAAAAAGATCTCACAGTGGGGTCTACTTGTTTTTTTAGTCGGTCTCATTCAATGTGAGTGTTTTGTACACCACTATGTACAATCATTTATCTTCTATAAAATCGTCCAACTGTTCCTCGAATCATTTATAAAGTTAAATTTAGTGAAAGTAAAATAAATTTACTGCAAAAAGATAACCTCGTAACCGTGAGAGTGCCAAAGCTTCTGTTCCTCAGGCGGAAGGGTGTCGAAAATCCGGTCCGAAACAATATACTCCACGCCTACAACAAATCAATGCACAAAAATTTTGAAAAAAAAAATATATATATATTATCACAGATAAATACACATAAGCAGTAATTTTCTGTAGAATAAAACGAACATAACTACTTACCTACGAGGCGACCGGTGGACTCATCGGAATCATAAACGGCGCACTGGAGGAAGTCCTGGCTCAGTCGGGTCACGTAGTGGTGGGTCTCTATTTGTCGGGTCATGTCGTGGCTATAAACCGCAAAGGTACAAACGTGCTGGCTCATGTTCTTGATGGGCTTAAGGGTCTGCAGCATTTGGGCCCCCTTGTCCAGAATATGCTGGCCCACCGTCATGGGCTTTCCGGGCGGCACAGAGCCGTCGCCGGGCGGCATAGGTCCTGTGGTTTGATCGCTCGAGGCCATGTTGGGTCTATTGGATCAATTTTTTATTTTTATTTTTTTCTTTGGGGCTTTTTATCAAACAGGTTAGCGTCAATGTGTATCTGCAAGGCTATCGGTATGGATGATGAGATCCGTTTTATGGGACGCAGGATTTTCGTGTGGAGAAGACACGTAGCCATGCAGGAAGATCGAGGTGGCTCAAAATCGGTTCAAATGGACGTCATCTATTTCACACTCACCTTATCATAAATTCATATTTTCTTTTTTCCCTAACTTACCCCCGTGCGATGGACGGGACAAAAATATTAAATGAGTTATTTTCACAGACTTGTCCGTTTAAGTTTAAAAAATAATAATGTTATTATCTATTTTCTACCTCTTTTAATCAACGTTAAGTTCAAAAAATTATTAAGCCACCTCTGGCAAATATGTATGGAGTTATGTGCTCGTGTCTCATAAGTCATAAACATTATGAATAACATTACAAATTATTCATTCAAATTTTTATTCACTAGTATGTAACCCGTGCGATGCGGCTGTATTTACTTTGGAGAATATTAAAAATTAAAATATATTAATAAATAAAAGAGTGATAATTCGTAGGAAAATTATTAAACTATAAAATGTTCCTCATGCAAAAAAATATATTATTTAAACTTTCTTATACACAACATTATTTGTTCAATAACTGAGCAACTCGTCGTTTCCACAAACTAATATTTTCAACTATTATATTTATTTACACTCGAAACAAACAACATAATTGTCTGTGACTAAAAATCGATTTCTTTAAGAACATGCCAACGTACAATAAATGTTGACCTTGACTCTTCTTGATCTATTACTTAACATGTCAACGTACAATAAATGTTGAC